>JAWNZC010000320.1:1387500-1515000 GCA_035771165.1 Paragorgia papillata
GAAGAGTTTGCATCTGGCCTTCTCATTCACCTGTTTAAGGCTTAATGTCACAAAAAAAACTGCGCTCTAGACCTTATGTGTTATGAGGGGTGCTACATATCTGGAACATATAAATTAAAATCATATTTCCGCAGCATCTATAACATCTATGAGCTTTTGACAGGTACAACACCTGACCACAATCGACCTGTTTGTTCTTAAATATATACAACAAAGATAAGTCAGTAGCTATGTTGTCACATCGCAATCACTACGTAGTAACGTAGTCACGTAGCCAGGTATCCACAACCAATGAGATTTGGATTGGTCTGGTATTTTAGTATAATTGTACCTCTTCAAAAAGCAATATAATATTTGCATTTTATTGTATTGCCTTAATTTTTTCAATTTGAATTTGTGAAATGTTGCTTTTCATTTTACTTAACAAAGTTTGGAGGTAAAGTCATTTATTGTTTAAATATTAACATTTTGTTATAGATTATAATAATATTTTTAATAATTAGCATAAATTAGCATAAATTAGCATAATGTGCAAAACGGGTTGTTTGACAAGACCCGAAAACCCACAATTTGAGGTAATAAAATAGTAGAGGTAAAAACGATTCAAATTATATATTGTGGTATTGTTTTTGTGTTATTATGACGTGTTAATTCACAAATTGCCAAGACAAGCAAATTGACTGGCTTTCGGACAAGACTGGATTGCCATGCACTAGGCGAAAAAATGTCCTACAAGGCGACATTTTCTTTTGTCTCGTAAGCTCTCGGGTGGAAATTGTTAGCCAGACAAAAGCAAAAAGTCCTTTCGCTCAAAAAATATCGCTTAGTGGAAAACAGCCTTAAGCAAGCGCTAGGACGACGACGGCAATCTAAACTTCAAGATGGTGTCCAGTCCGTTCTGCGCATGATCGCAAAACGTACCACATGCACTACATGTATACGTACAACTTATCATATCACTTTAACTATATCTCGTATGGAAACGCTACCACTTATGAGCACATAGGACTATGAATTTGCAACCTCAGCTTTCCATCTGAGTTTCAGTGGCTCAATGCTTAGAGCGTCTGACTGGTCATTAGAAGATTGAAGGTTCGATGCCTGTCTGAGGCTCGCTCAGAAATCTTTTCTGGGTAATTGAACTTGACGAACGTACAGCAAACATCTGTTACCTTTCAGTATCTCGCAGAAGCCACAAATCATTTACGTAGTATTGAGTACTTACCGTGTTTTTCGATATCCAAAAGCTTCAGAGCTCGAAAAGGACTTTGTCTCGTAGTTTGAAATCAAACTTGACTAACATCTCGTTTCACGAGTGAATGTCGTCCTGAAGACATGAAAATCATCTGAATAACGTATGCGTATGTATAACGGCAACCTCGTACCCAGGCTTTTCGCTCCCGCCCTCGCGAACTCGTCGAGCGAAAACCCTGGCATGGGCTGGTCACGTGCCTCCCACAATCTGGGTATACTAAGGGGGGTGGGTCGTTTACACGTTCGTGTTTTGTTTTTATCGTGTCCGGATTCCGCTATCAAAAAGAGTATTTATACAAATGTTCATTTAAAGCCAAAGCAAGTCACCTGCTTAGAGGCTCTTTTTAATCGAAGAGATACAGTCGCTGTATTTTGTACAGGATATGGGAAATCGCTGATTTACGAACTGCTTCCTTCGCTGCTCACTGATAGCCTGCGTAGCTTCAGGCGGGATTAGGGGGTTCGGGCGGTAGGCGGTCAACGCGAAATACCGCCTGCCGGAAAACCATGTGTTTTTGAATTCCGCCCACGGAATATGTTTGTTTAAGAGAACCAATCAGAACGTGAGCTAATAATAGTGATGCATGAAGCCTGCTGTACAGAACATAATTCCAAATAGTGAAATAAAAGTAGCGTGCTGCATAGGTACTAGGCAGTGTTGAAACAACAATCGAAGTATAGTAAGGCTAGATATACTGCCGAAACAGAGAACGTAGGAGTCTAATATTTCCAGCGAAGGTCCTTCTCTCTTTCTCTCTGACGAAGGGCCTTCGCTCGAAACGTAAGACTCCTACGTTTTCTGTTTCGGCAGTATTACTATATTTCGATTGTTATTATTTAATATAATAACTCCAGACATTTTCATCATCTCATGCTTCGCCAAAGCGTACACGGTAAATTTTACTTTTACTTTTTTTAATTTTACTTTTACCAAATCCAGTTGACAAAATTGCAATGACAACTCTACCAAGCAATAGATATCCAATTCAATTCGTTTTGCACCCTTCAAAACGACGTGACGACCGCGATAACGCTTAAATAATTCAATACTTTCTTTAATGTTTGTCCGCTCATGTCTGTAATATGATAACTCCTGAATCGATAATCAATATTCTGACCAATCAGAATTCTCCGTCACCCAGCGGACAGAGACCATTCAAAAACACGTGGTTTTCCGGCAGGCGGCCGTATTTCTCGTTGCCCGCCTACCGCTCGCGCTCGAACGCCCTAATACCGCCAGCTACGCAGGCTAGCTCACTGAGAGAAATTTATACCTGCAGAGGCAATCATGTCGAAATGATATGTGATCTCGTGTCGCGGCAATTTAATAAACCGAAACTATACGTTTGATGAAAACACCACAAGACAATACGTACTTACCATCCCCTCCCTTATAACGGTATTTTAAAACTCTCAGATTCTGGGAGGCACGTGACCAGCCCATGCCAGTAATTTCGCTGGACGAGTTCGCGAGGGCGGGAGCGAAAAGCCTGGGTACAAGGTTGGTAGAACGGGGGCGGCGTTAGGATTATTCTTTTGGGACTATAAACTATTTTCTTTGTTGTGTAAGAAAAATTATATTGTATTGTAGTATAAGTTTAAACAATTGTGTCACGTTTATACACAAGTTGTCGTTGACTCGTTGTAACTCGCACGCCATTTGACGTGAGCTTTGGTTGACAGTTGACTTTGAGCCGAGTTCGTTGACTCGAGTCGCGTTTTGTTATATAATACAATTTAAGCCTTTACTTACAATAAAGTTGATTATTCTACATTGGTGGCAGCGGTGGGATAATGTCAGAAGGTGAAAACATTAGAAGAAGAATTTGAACGGCTTGCAACACGGTTACAAGAACTTGAAAGCCGAGACAGTCCAGTCAGTCAAGAATCGACAACGATGATTACAAGCAGCCGAACTTCCCAAACTCAAATGGTACCGAGGGCAAAACCTGACACTTTTTCGGGAACGGAGACAGCATTCAACGATTGGCTTAAGCATTTTGAGCTTTGTGCAAGCATCAATGGCTGGAGCGAAGAACAGTTGCGTCAACAATTGGCTGTTCAGTTACGGGGACGAGCACAACGGGTCTATACGAGGCTGCAAAGCGAGGAATTACAGACGTATGACGGCTTGGTATCCGCATTGAGAGACGCACTTGACCCTCCACAACAGCGAGCTATTCACAAATTAGCTTTCCACAATCGACAGCGAAAGAAACAGGAGAGTTTAGTCGACCTGGCCACAGACCTTCGCCATCTTGTGACAAGAGCATTTCCAGAGCATAGCGGGAAAATAGGTACGCAATGCGTACATGCGGATACTGGTATTTATTTGACTTGAGAGTCTAAGATAACTAATTGTGGATTGTAAATTCAATTTCATGCAAAAATACCAAAACATACTGAAAATACTAGAGGATCTTGTGACACATATAAGAGCCCGCACAAAACTCGAGGTAGTTGTATTATTCAAAATATTTATTTAGACGTAATGTTTAATTTGGTTGTATTACTAATTACAACATGTTCAGAGGCTAAATTACTATTTCAGTGAATCTAAATATTTAAATTTTCATTACATTCAATCACCTATCTATTATTATTATTATTATTATTATTTCTCGGGCTACCTGTGGTAGCTGAGTCTAGGTTTCGGTGGCGTTTCTGTATTATTTTTAGTGCAAAGTTTAAACTTTGCAGTATTGTGATGAGTGGCGAAAATTCACACGATATAGTCAGTGACCGATATTGTTAACATCCGGGGAGGGGGGGTCGCGACATTATTATTTCATAGTATTTCAATTTACTATTGTCAGTGGAAAAGTGAATATGAAGTTCCTGGACAATGAGGGCAGACCATTAAGTGAGTTATCGATGGGATTTTTACGTTTCAAATTGTAATGCAGTTTGATTTCGATATCTTGAATATTTCATAATATGTCTCGAATATAAGATGTGTCCCCCTGTTTTTTGTGTTAACATGCTACTGCGCACGCGCGAGCTGGAATTTCGATTACAAACATGGCGGAGCCAAGGAGCGAGCGATAATATATCTTCTCGAAACAGGGATTTTGTGGACTTACAGTATTAAATATGGTGTAGGAGAAAGGATTCATTGTCTGTTAGGGGAAAACGAGCCTGGATATAAAATAAAGGTCTGACATTCAGGATATTTCTGCCACGTTGTGTCATGAGTCAACCTGTCATGTATAAAGCGCAGCGTATTTGTCTTTGTTTAAATATATTAAATACACTGTTATGATACTCCGAGTCTCTGTTATAATGCTCTGTAGTTTCTCGTTCTCTGACTTTCGTCTACGTAGTTTAGGTCTACAGTTTGGTCCGGATATTCTACGGACTTTGGGCCTTCGCCCCCAAATGCCAAACTTAATTTGACCCCCCGAATAACGATAATTGGTTTGTTTACGCCGTAAAAGCTATTCCAATGTCCATATAAGGTAATGCGTTATTTTTAGATTTAATTTCACTTTCATTTTGGCCTTGCTTGTATCATAGCCACTGGAAAGGGAGAGGGCTGTGAAACTCCGCTCTGAAACAATAGAACTTCCGGTTTGATGTTAAAAATTTCACGCCTGAGCGTCACCTGATCTTGAACCGGCATGGCCAGTGTAATCTTTCATATGGCTTACATTAGATTATAACCTTGTTCTTCGTTAAACGGCACCATGTCGGTTATGGTGACTTCTAAAAATCCACAAGAAACATGATAGTTACAAGTCCAAAGGAGTACCCTTGTATTTCGTTAACAAAATTCGGTAGGAATTCGGTTTTTGACGACCTACGAACTTAATAAGACAGCGACAGTGCTGTATAGTGTATACTGTAGTCCGTCATTTTTATGACAAATTTTATATTTTACATTGATTCTGCGTTAATTTTAGATATTAGTTTATTCAATAATATGATTGTGTGCACAAAGAAATCATCTCAAAAAGATTGGATTGGTTTTAACAGGACCGTGAGAGTTTTTAAGTCGCGCATTTCTCAAATAAGACGTAAACAAATATATATGGTGGTGCATCGTTGTGTAGATGATCGGCGTTCGGTTTCATGATGGACTTTATCGTGACATTAAAATGATCATCCCTTGAACATTACACAATCGTATCAAGCGCTAACTCATGCATGGCTCACTCAAATAATTCACACTCTGGCATTGTGAGCAAATTAGCTGTAGCGCGAACTATTTTCTCCCCGCCGGACTAATTATTGTAAACAAACATTTATAAGATTCTCAGCTACAAAAATCTGGGAAAATATTCCCAGTGATTTAAAAACCCTTTCTGTTTCAATGTAAAAAATATTAAGTCACCAAGGTTGATCTGAATTTCATTCTCGTATTATACAATGTCTATTTTCTTACTTCGACACGATCTTAATATTTCATCCTCTGCTGATCCCCAACTTTATATTAATATGTCAAGGCAGTGATTAAACTCGAAAGCTTTATACTTTAATTACACTCTCACATATGTATATTCTTTCATAAAATATTTTGTTTTATATTTAACACTGATTTATTTATGTATCACTATGTAAACTTTGTATTTTTCATTGTAAGTATTAAAAATAGTGTGAATAAATTGAAATTATCATAAATCGCCGCATGTCGACAAATTATTAGTAAAAGAAAACCAAGGAACAACGCAGTCGAAAAGCATTTGTCGTCTCCGTGCCATTATTAAATCGGAGTTTTGCACTTTTGTTGTAGTTATTCTAATATTAAACTGATACGCATACGACAATTGCCAGTCCTCGCCGTTGTTTATGAAACGCAATACACCAGACATTTAGTGCATTTAATATTCAATGAAGGCAACTCAACTTACGACATATAATTTAGCACAACCATTCATATTAAGACAAAAGCGAACTTTAGTTTTAGTTGTACTGTTGGCAAAACAGTTTTGTATCATTATTTTACCTCGGCTCTCACCGTGTTCGGTCCGACCATTGATCGTTTATTCGAATTTACTGCACTTTATCAAATATTCTTTGCAAAGGGAGTTTTCATGAGGGACCATCTATGCATATAATGTCCAAATGAAGTGGAATTTATATCGAAACCATCACGGAAGAACTTCGTTGTAGCACTTGTAGGTACGCGCTTCGCTGCTCTAATGTAAAATCTTGCTTTTTAGTGCTCAATCATGCAGGTTCAACGTCACGTGATCTTGAATTTGGCGAACAATAACATAAATCTCAGTCACGCCCACTTTCACAGCCCTCTCCCTTTCCAGTGGCTATGCTTGTATTCAGACGAGGTCGTTTCGCAGTGATAAAAAATGGTTAGCTTCTGTGGTACTTTAACTAGTAGCGATCTCTTGACTCGCCATGGCTATGGGACTTCAAGTCGAAGCGAAAGGCGAGGGGACGGCCCACGCGTCATCGACAATCTCTTGACTCGTGAGAGAGCTTCATGTAATCGAGGAGATAGCCAGCGTGTTATCGGCAATCCCTTGACTTGCCAGGGAGCTTTATGTAATCGAAGCGAAAGGCAAATTTCACTTGATTAAACTGGATGTTCTATGCATGTTCGTAGCAACTAAAGTCATGTCGAAACCAAAATACTGTACTTGTCAAACGGTGATGGCTCTGCCTATGGATGATTGTCTCATATTACTACAGGCGGCCCAATCGTGCACCACACGTCAGCACTTTCGGGGGGAGGCGGGTTACTATGGCACGAATTCAAATGCAATATTAAACACTATATTAAAATGCATGAAATATATACCAAAATCCATAGAAATTCGAGATAAATGTTCTTACCTTGTTTCTGCTTTGTATTTGTTGGTGTTTGTGTCTTCCTGGGTGGAGTTTCAACTATAGTTCGGCGAGTTCCATTCACGGTCATTACTCTCCTTACTAACAGAAGGAAAGGCTGGTGACTTCCCAAGGCTATACCGCCCTCACTTGAAGGTCCATAAAATCCACAAAAATCGCCCGATCTCACCAAAATTGCCATTAGGGCATTCGTCGAGAACTTAGCTTTCGATTCATGGCTCCTTCGATCCCAACGTTCATCTTCGCGTCACGAAAAACGCTCATATGTAAACTATTTGGCATGGCTTCAAAAATGCTCTACCCGTATGCAGTATGCGTACTACGAAAGCCTGGTGTCAACATTGACAAACTTGCTCCCAACCGGGGGAGGCATAGTGCACTTTTCATCTGTGTGAAAATGAGCGTTTTTCGCGGCGCGAAGATGAACGTTGGGATCGAAAGAGCCATGAATCGTAAGAACATTTATCTCGAATTTCTATGGATTTTGGTATATATTTCATGCATTTATAGTATTATTCTATTTGAATTCGTCCCAACGGTCAACATACAGAGCTAGTAGCCCGCCTCCACCCGAAAGTGTTGACGTGTGGTGTACGATTGGGCCGCCTGTGATATTACAATAAATGCTCTGTGCAAACAGTCTGCATGTAGATACCCATTGCAGATTATAAACCTTCAAATTAAGGATAAAAAACAGTGTACCATTCATGTACAGTACAGTACAACAATGACAAAAATGACCAATGACCGATTGTGGATTTTGCCTGTATAAACTTTAAGATTAAATCCTACGATTCATTCCATTTAAAAACTACCGACTATATACAGATGAAGGATTAGTTAACACCAAACATTTAAAATGGCTAAAAAATGAACTATGACCCATTTGATTCCTTACTGACTACTCAGGAAAACTTAATAATATTCCACATGTTCCAACAGAACGAGGAAAATTTTTAGCTCTACGAATTAGACTATGTGCACATGGTAACGTTTCCAAGCGTTTTCGTATTGTTTCAAGTAATGAGCTGATTGTTTTCGATTCCCTTGAGAACAGTAAACAATACAAAAACGCTCAGAAACGTTACTGTGTGCACATAGTCTTAATGCTGGGTTAACTGTTTATCAATAATGTAAACTAGAACTAATACAGCAGTTAAATTGAGACGTGTATCTATCAAAAATATTTTTTCATGCTCTATCCTCAAGACGTTTCATTGAATTGTACAATGTATTACATGTACATATATGTATCGTCCAATTTAAAGCAAAATAAATAATTTGAAAAGTAAAAAGCTCAAGTGTTGTTTTTTTATGTTGAAATACAGTACTGTTAATTGCTCTACGAAACTTTGCACTATCCTTGGGTTCTAGTTAATTTTCTGGTCGACAAATTGCAATTATTGCATCATCCCGATAGGCTTTGCGAAACCACGCGGTGTGCTATCGATCTCGTATTGCTCCATCTTGAAGTTTTTAGAAGATCACAAGTGACTAGAACACTGTTATTAATCAGTCATGTGGTTGAAAATTGTGCTCACTACGCTAACAACTGCAAATCTTGATGGCGGTAAATCTACACTAAACGGTGCTGAGCTATTTACAGTATATTTTGATCTGGGTTAATATTCCGCTGTCTCGATCAAGATAAACTGATTATAAACGATTTATATGATTTATTCAATTTTAATACTGAAAAGTATTACTCATGCTCACAATCTGATAACTTGCTGACTATTGAAAACTATCTGCAAGATGAGCGAGACATAAACAACGTTGAAAACAGAATTGACAACTTGCAAAATCCCTATAATCACATTAAAATATAATTTGAAGCTCCATAAAATCCACAAAATTCGCTCGATCTCGCCATAAATATGATACTTATATCGCTTTAATTTTTCGCTCGAGTGTAACGTGATCATGCAACACGTATTTTCGATAAGCATTAGATAGCGCCGGCGCAAAGCACAGCCTGAAAATTTCTGCTTGTGAATTATAGTTAAACATCTCGGCCCAGCGCTTATCATGTTAACACTTCAAACATTAATTCAAAGGCTATTCAGGTTTCAGAAATATTGATTCGAACGGTTTAACACTCTTGTCTGAGCAAAAACGCTATAAATTGACTGCACCCTTCTGCCTTCTTTTTCCCTTCAACATGTACTCTTACGTCTCACCTATATAAACAACAATAATCGTTAATTTCTAACGATTAACCCCAATCTTTAACCCCTAATACTAAAATGTTTGAACTCACGTTTAGGTATTAAATCGGCAAAAATAGGAAACCCGGACGCTAATCGCATTGTTAAAGAATATGATATTTTTATGTTTTATATGTCTATGTTTTAGACTCTGGTAACACATGCATTGATGCGTCTCAATAAATCAATGTTCAACGCGTTTTTTGAATAAGTATTGAATACGTCTACATGTAACATAAACAGTGCCAAGCACAGTGGATTTCTGCGTGTAAACTTATAGCTAAAACATCTTGCCGAGCGCCTAACACGTCAACATTTGAAACATTTAATAGCTAAAAGGGCATTCAGACTTCAGAAAGATCTTTAATCCGAAGCCAAACAAGCGCTCACACTGTTTCTTCGTCCTTGGAAAGCTTGTCGTTTGGGCGACAAAGTCGAAACGCGTTCCGGAATTATTATAGTATAAACACCTTGTATGGTTTGATTACGTGATGCTGAGATGAACACGAGAAAGTATTGCATGTAAATATCACTGGTAAATATGCAGTCACCGCGCGCTTGTATTTATAGTATAAAACAACAGTACATACATACATAAAAATGTATTAAAATGCTGAAATACATACATATTGTTTATACATGTTGTTTCGAAACCAGACCATCCGCAAAAATTCTCAAAACCGTTCAAATTTATACCGACAGACAAGTAGTAGCCCACTGACAGCTGTCGACTTGTCATATATTTCTTGGGGTCTTGTGATCTGAAACTTTCTATCTTCCATTCGTTGTTCTGGTACACGTTCGTAAACCCTTCGAACATACAAATAAGACTTCTGAAGTATGCTGATTCGGATCCGCTATTGGTCGTTTGCGTTGATCACGTGATTGACGAAAACCTTCTTACACACACACAAACACACACACAACCGCGCTCATGACAGCGCTCATGACATAGCGGATATGGTTTAGCAACCAGTATCCGCAAAACTGGGAGAAGAAGAGCTTCTCGAGCAATTCATTAACGCTCTAGATTCCCGTGAGCTACTCCTGGGAGTTAGTCAAACGTCCCCAAAGAATTTGGACGATGCTCTTCATACAGCCTTGAAGTTGGAAACATTATTCACTGTGGAGAAGGAAAAAGCCTCTCAACACTCACAAGAGGTCAACATGGCGACCACAACAACAGGATTACAACCGCAGTCCACAACGAAAGTAAACCTCGCGGGCGCGGATGTACCACCACTTTGGGCGAGAGAAATCATGGAGAGACAAAACAACATCGAAAGGTGGTTAGAAAGAAATAATCAGGATTCAAGACGCCAAAGCAAAAGAAGCGAAGAATGTTATTACTGTGGAAAGATCGGACACTTTCAGAGAGATTGTCGAGTACGATTCCTTCAAAGAGAAAACCAGGGAAACGGGAACAGGGCGGGTTCAAACCGTCGGTGAATCCGCCCGCGCGTTCAACAGCCAAGAAACCACCCTCAAAAGTCGCCAGTGCAACAACAGACGACGCAATTTTCAGTAAATGTCAAATTAACGGGAAAGATATTACAGCCTTAATAGACACTGGAGCGGCGATTACATTAGTACACCGAGACGTATTCGACCGCGTGAGAACCATGGGTACGAAGATCCGACCTGCGACACAACCTGTGGTTGGGGCAAACAATAGTCCGTTGTCTGTTAAAGCAATTGCCGAGGTCCAAATCGAATTGGGAGGAATCAGTGCCCACCATGAAGTACAAATATGTGACGACCTGGCTCAAGATATGCTTATCGGCATGGACTTCCTTAAATCACACAGGTTTGTCATTGACTTCGCACAAGGAACAATTGGCGTTAATGGGATCACAAAACCTCTAATTCTAAAACCCAATAAGCAAGTTTGCCGGTTAGCGATAGCAAGTACGCCCATTATTCCCCCACATTCGATGGTGAACATCCTGTGCAAAGTAGATCGGGGTACATCCAGAGAACAAATGACAGGTGTGCTAGAGCCAGAATCACAGTTTGAAGAAAGAAACAAGATTGGGATAAAAAAAGTAGCTGCTACGGTAAAGGAAGGAACTATTCCAGTTCGGTTCTTTAATTCACAATCAAAGCCTAGACGAATTTTTCGAGACACTTGTTCCCTTTGGTTGAAACAGAAGAAGAATCACCAGAAGAAGAATCACCATGGTACAAATGCGTTAAAATAACCGATCAGCAGCCCAACGTAAAGAAGTCAAACAACCTGCATTGCGGAGTGGTGAAAAAGAGTGCTCTTAACAAGACTCGCAAGGAAATGGCTGAAGTATTCAAGATAAACAATCCATCAATTCCGGTTGACGAGAAAGAACGAATTCACGATATCCTAGCACGCCATAGTAAGGTCGTATAAAAAGGAACGCACGACCTGGGAGAACTCACTCAAGTTAAACACGCCATTGCAACTGGAGACGCGTCACCAATCCGAGTTCAACCCCGTAGAATACCGTTTGGGCAGCGAGATAGCATCAAACAAGAAATAGAAGCAATGTTGGCCTACGACGTTATCGAACCGTCAAACTCCCCGTGGTGTTCTCGTGTAATCTTGGTGGCCAAGAAGGATGGCTCTAAAAGATTCTGTGTAGATTATCGCAAGCTAAATGAAGTTACCAGAAAAGATGTCTTCCCTCTTCCGAGATGTGAAGACATCCTACATGCAATGTCTGGGGCAGTCTACTTCACTCACCTGGACTTGGTGAGAGGTTATTGGCAAATAAACGTTAAGGAACAAGATCGAGAGAAAACGGCATTTTCGACGGTTGACGGACATTATCAATTTAAAAGAATGCCATTCGGTTTGACAAGTGCACCAGCGACTTTTTAACGAGCGATGAATATCATTCTACAGGGACTTAACTGGTTGGATTGCCTCGTCTATTTGGACGATATTATCATCTTTGCAAAGACGTTGGAGGAGCATCGCAAGAAGTTCGACACGGTACTTGGTCGCCTTGAAAAGGCTGGTCTCAAGTTGAACGCAAGAAAATGCAAAATTCTGAACGAAGAAACCGTGATCCTGGGGCACGTGATAAGCCGCCATGGAATTTCAAGGGATCCGGAAAAGACCAAAGCTCTTAAAGAGTGGCCAATTCCTTGTGACTTGACAAGTCTACGTTCCTTCCTTGGCTGTGCCGGCTACTACCGCCAGTTCATCCCAAACTATGCAGATATCGCTGCTCCTTTACACAAACTGGAACAAAAAGGAATAAAATACCATTGGAGTAAGGAATGCCAAACAGCCTTTACGAAGTTGAAAGAAATGTTAACACCTGCTCCTGTGCTAGCCTATCCAAGAAGTGATACGCCGTTCATTGTAGACACGGATGCAAGCAACGTGGGACTGGGTGCCGTATTATCCCAAGTGCAAGACGGCGAAGAAAGGGTCATTGGATTTGCGGCGAAAACCTTATCAAAAGCGGAACGCAATTATAGCACCACACGAAAAGAACTGTTAGCAGTGGTATGGGGACTGGAATACTTCGAGCCGTACCTATGGGGAAACCACTTCACTGTTCGTACAGACCACAGTGCGTTGAGGTGGCTACGAAGTTTCAAAAATCCAAAAGGTCAAGTGGCACGCTGGTTGGAAAGGCTTTCTGAATTCGATTTCACCGGGGAAAATCGGGCAGGCAGACTCCATGGAAACGCTGACGGAATGTCGAGGATTCCTCCGTCAAACGCGAGTAAAGAAAATCATGTTTCTGTCGTAGCACCAGGTTCAAGAACGACGACGACAAATAACTCGGAATAGCACTATATCAAGCCGAAGATCAGTCAATAAACGAAGCTATCTCATGGATCGAGAAAGGTAGACGACCGCCAAGATAGGAAATAGCCAGCATGGCCCCCTTCACCTCGTCCCTGTGGAGCCAATTTTCTAGACTAAAGTTGGTTAATGGAATTCTCTATCGAGAGTACGAAAGCGAGGATGGAACGTCCATTAAACTGCAGCTATGTCTACCAAGAAAGTTAATTCCGGAAGTGTTGACAACCCTCCATGATCTACCGACGTCTGGCCATTTGGGAATTAACAAGATGACGGAGAAAGTGAAGGAACGACACTACTGGAAAGGATGGAGAGAAGACGTTGAGGAGCATTGTAACAGCTGCAAACAATGCGCAAAACACAACCCGCCGCAAAGAAAAGCTCGACCACCTCTAGTAACAAACATCACAGGGTGCCCAATGGAACGTGTGGCTCTGGATGTTATTGGGCCGCTACCAAAATCCAAGCAAGGTAACAGATTTATTCTCGTAATAACTGACTACTTTACAAAATGGCCAGAAGCCTACCCGATTCCAAACCACAAAGCCCAAACTGTGGCAAGCAAACTTGTTGATGAGTGGATTACACGTTACGGAGTGATGCAATTTCTGCATTCAGATCAAGGGCGCGATTTTGAAAGTGACGTTTTTCAGTCTGTTATGAGACTCCTTGGAATAAAAAAGACCCGCACCACACCTTATCATCCACAGAGTGATGGCCTTGTCGAAAGAATTAACCGAACGTTAAAAAGTATGCTGTCCAAGGTAGTGAGCGAAGACCAAAGCGATTGGGATTCCTGGATTTCTCAGGTGCTGATGGCGTACCGGACAGCGGCTCAAGCGTCTACTGGTGTCACACCATTTCGCATGATGTTCGGGAGAGAAGCACGTCTGCCAGTGGATCTCGTAATTGGTGACCCTCCCGACCAGCCAAGAAGGTGCATCTGCCTATCTACTGAGTAAGTTTTACCCTGAAGCGCGAAATCAACCAATGGAATCGCATGCAAGCGATGACGAAGGCGATGAAGAATGGGTCTACAGGAATCACCACCAATAGACAAAACCTCTAACGGACCAGATAGAAACACCGAGAAACACCACAGTGGAAGCCTCGACCGATAGTTGCCAACCTGAGGAAGAACTTATTGAACTCAGCGACATGGGCGAAAGTGCCCAAACTGAGGAAGAACTTATTGAAGAACTTATTGAACCCATCGCCCTGACCGAAAGTGCCCAAACTGAGGAAGAACTTATTGAACTCACCACCCACGCAAATTTAGATCTAAGGGAACAAGAGAATTGTGGTATTACACCATCCATTCGAAATCGGAGTCAGCCAGTCTGGACGAAAGACTATATTTTAACTTAACCGTTTAATTGTTGTAAATATTATTTGTAAGGAATTCCCATTTTGGAGGGGAATGATGTAGTATAAGTTTAAACAATTGTGTCACGTTTATACACAAGTTGTCGTTGACTCGTTGTTGCTCGCACGCCATTTGACGTGAGCTTTGGTTGACAGTTGACTTTGAGACGAGTTCGTTGACTTGAGTCGCGTTTTGTTATATAATACAATTTAAGCCTTTACTTACAATAAAGTTGATTATTCTACAGTATTAAGGACTTCGTTGACGTTTGCGCTGTATTTGCTAGCTTTCTATTGTCTGGAAACGCGCGGAAAAACGTCATAATGGCTAACAATTATGAACTTCGATTTACGTTAAGAATGTACAAATATTTTGTTTTACGTTACAATAGACGTTATTCCAAAATGGCCGCCGAATTCAAATTCTCTTATATACATATAATTTAGCCCCTATGAACTCGTTTTCATGTAGGAAATTCAAAATATTTTTTTCTTTAAAGCGAGATCATAAGGGCTAATCTATATCCACGTAAAAGAATTCTAATTCGGCGGCCATTTTGGAATAAGGTCTATACGGACGCGAATGTTGTAAACACCTTGTGAAATGAATGAATAATAAAAATTTCATTTAGGATATATGCTATAACATAGTGAAAAGAAATATCTATGCTCCAAGCTATATATGTTATAGTAATTAATAGATGATTAAAGACAGTTATAACCAGACATAGACTATGCAGTAGCTATTACATGGTGTCAGGAGTAAATGTGTAAAATCAAACAATGGATTTAATGAAACCGCCTAACCCGCTTTCTCTCGTTGGCAACTTGGCCGAAAGTTGGCGACGATGGCGTCAACGCTTTGAGTTTTTTCTCACCGCAAGCGGAATATCGGAAAAGAGCGCCGCCATTCAGGCATCAACCCTTCTTCATGTTATCGGTGAAGATGCACTCGATATTTACAATTCCTTTATTTGGGACTCAAGCGCTGACAGTACGAAACTTGACAAGATACTGGAGAAATTTGAAACTCACTGCAACCCTCGCTAAAACGTTACGTTTGAGCGCTATATTTTCAACACGCGAAATCAACAGCATGGAGAAAATATGGATACACATTTGGTTACGTATAGATACGTATTCACCGACTTGCGCAATAAGGCCAAATCTTGTGAGTTTGGCGACCTTCACGACAGTTTGATACGCAACCGAATTGTATGTGGGATTCAGAACGATGAAGTCCGTGCCCGTTTGTCGAGGCAAGCCGACCTAACCCTGGAAAAAGCCGTCGAAATTGGTCGCGCAGCCGAAGTGTGCGAAATACAAGGCAAATCGCTCACGCAAAGTGATGTAATGTAATGTTTTATTTAACCATCTTGGGTATATAGAATTACAATGGATTTACATTAGAATATTAGAAATTACAAATATGTACAAACATTAGAATTTTACAAAAATTGATAGGATGCTAATAAGGTAGTTAGTTTTAAAACAGCATGCTGTATAAAGCTATAAGAGAAGCTATAAAAGTCTATATAGGCTGCAATAAAACTGAGGAGAGGTAGTACACTAAAAGAATATTAAGGTATTTAGAGGCAACCACATTGAGACATGCCCTGGGAATAAAATAAATTTTATGTCTATCAGTTTTAGATAAAAGTTTGGGGATACTTTCGTTTTTCCTCCTTAGATCGTACTTTGGTTCTACGGCATTAGATAGAAAACGGTTACACGGGTTACTGGGATCACCCTGAATTATTTTCAGTTCATTTAATGTTGCCTTTTCTCTTCTTTCTTTAAGGGTTGGAAGGGCATCTTTTTTTAAGCCTAGGATTTTCAAACTTCTTTGTTGTACTCGCTCTAGTTCCTCTTCGAGATATTTAGGGATTCCACACAGGCGAGGCGTACTTGAACAAGGGTCTAATCTTTGTCGTGTATGTTGTTAACCCCACCACGAGCGGTAAGAAATATTTCCTACATTCTCTAAGGAAGTATAGTCGCTTATTTGCTTTCTTTGTTATTTCGTTAACATGTGTATTCCACTTTAAATCGTTTTGGACACATTCTCCAAGAAGCTTAAACGTTTTTACCCTTTCTAATTCAGTATCTCCAACTCTTACGGGCAGAGGCTCTGGGCTGGATTGGGCAAAAGAGATCCACATGTCTTTAGTTTTCTTTGCATTGATCTTCATTTTGGTTTCAGTAGCCCAATTTATCATGGCGTTTGTCGACTCTTGCACGTGACTAGAGGATCCGCTTTCAATAACTTACTTATTTGTGTTAATCATTAGGTGCTCTGGTATAGAATCTTCCAGGTAATTTATATGGACGTTAAACAGTATTGGAGAGATGACGGAACCTTAAGGGACGCCAGCTGGACAAGGAGCAATTGATGACATAATACCGTGTAAATTTACTTGTTGGGTCCTCCCTGTTAGGAAACACTTTACCCAAGACCAGAAGGCTCTGGATACGTTCATTTCAGCTAGTTTAGTTGGTAGAATTTTGTGGTCGACCAAATTGAAGGCCTTACGGAAATCCAGGAACATAGTATGAACCCCCTTTCTGCCAAATTTAGAGTTATCCGTCACATCATACCAGTTTTGCGTGATAGAGATTAAGGCGGAGACGGTGGATCGGCCTTTTGCAAAAGCGTGTTGATTGTTCTTTATTTCCAGATCGTGAATATTAAGTTCTAGCTGCAGTTTCTCCAGTACCTTAGCTAACTGGGGAAGCACAGAAATCTGCCGAAAGTCATTGCTAATATCGTTGTGCTTTACGTTTTCTTTACCGTCCTTTTTGAGGGATTTAAGCTTCGCGTTGAGGACAAGGTTGGCCCTTTTAAATTCTGGGTTTCCAGATATTGTGACACCTTTGTTGTGTGGTGGGGAGTTGAGATATCTCTCCAAACCATACCTTAAACCGAGTAGGGTTGACTTGCTGTAGTCCTCCCCAGCCAGGTTTTTTACTTCGGCGTAAAACAATCGTAAATGGCTGTCCAACGTCTCATTATCCATTTCGTGCAACTCCATTGTAATTTGACGGACTTTGGCCCATTCTTGAAAACATAATATTAATGTATTTATTTGTGTAAATTTTATTATTTCGCTTGTGAATTGGGAATGTTGTTATTTAATGTACAGTCTATCGTGTAAACAAACTTACCTTTAAAATTGTTGACAACGTAAACTGTCTTGTATTTTGTGCTTTGTGCTTGTGCATTTGAGACCAACTCGTCAACGTCTTCCTCTGTAGTTGGGGCGAATCTCCATGGCTTGTACATGTTTTCATTAATTTCGCTCTCATTTATGATATTATTGTCAAATTCAAACCTCGAAAAATTTGTATTGTCCGACATTTTAAAAACCCCGCACTTTGGCCTGAAAATTTCCGTGCAGGATGGGAGCATCCTGCACGGGTATTAACCAATCAGTTTGCTTGTTGTATACATGTTATTTTATAATACCTCTTTACCATCCGCTTCAAGGTTAGATAAACGATCTACTGGGATCGTCGTATCGACATAGGCCAGCACTCCACCGCCGGGAGTTGGTCGGTCAAGGCGTAAAATATTGTATTTTCGACCAATGTTAATTGCGTTGTCTGGGATATCTTTCGATAGCCATAACTCTGTTATCAAAGTTACTGTGGGACTAATAGTTGAAACTGCAGCAAATAATTCATCCACTTTATTTGTAATGTGACAGATGTTGGAAAGGAGAAAAGAAGGAAGGATATGTTTCTTAAAGTTAGTGTTGCAACTATTATTGATTTGGCGACAGTAGACGCCCTCAAGTCATCTCGAGAAAATCGCGACAAAGTCCAACGGAATCGTCACCAATCGTGTCCGAATTGGAGGTAGTAATCGTCCAAATGAACGTTGTCCGGCCAGTGGAGCAACTTGTTACAACTGCGAGAAAAAAATCATTTTGCTCGTGTTTGTCGATCTTCGCCTGATTCCGCCAGATCGACAGTCTATACCGCCTATACCATACATTCCTCACATAATCGTGATGAGATGTTTATTAGAACTGTCACCACCCTTGGTTCTAGCAAAGAATGGTTTGTTGAAATGCACGCAAACGACAAACGACTGAGTTTTAAGATCGATACCGGTGCCGAGTGCAATGTTATGTCAAGTTGCCACTTACGAAACCATCACGAGACAGCCATTGGGGCGATCGCGAGTAAAACGTCGCGTGTTCGGTGGGCGCCGGCTTAATCCAACCGGAAACGCTACACTTACGTGTGAATATCAAGGCCGTTTTTTCCCAATCGTCTTTCAAGTTGTCTCACAACCAGTACCTAATATTCTTGGATTGGAAACATGCACTACGATTAACCTCGTCCAACGCGTTCTCGGCATCGATCAACAAGAGGACCAGTGCACCACTTTACCGCTCACAACGAAGAAAGTTCTAGATGACTATCAGGATGTTTTTTCTGGTCTCGGATGCGTCACTGATTATACTTATCACATTGAAACCGATCCTACATCCCCCACGGCGAATTCCTGTTGCTATCAAGTCAAAAGTGCAAGCTGAACTCCAACGAATGGAAAAACTTGGTGCAATCGAGCGTGTTCATGAACCAACCGAGTGGGTAAATAGTCTGGTCACGGTCATTAAACCAAATGGGAAAATTCGTCTGTGTATGGATCCCAAAGATCTAAATTCTGCAATCCAACGGGCACACTGCCCAATGAAAACCATCGAAGACGTTCTATCGCGTATGCCCAACGTAAAGATCTTTTCAGAGCTCGAGGACGCCGCGCAAGGCTTCTGGCAAATACAGCTCGACGACGAAAAAGCCCAACGAAATGTACTTTCAATACTCCGTTTGGGCTCTTTCGTTTTCACCGTCTCCCATTTGGCCTCTCCTCCGCTCCTAAAGTATTTCAAAATGTGATGTCGCAGATATTCGATGGCCTCGATGGTGTCGAAATTATAGTTGATGACCTGCTTATTTGGGAAGCGACCCAAGAAGAACACGATGCCCATCCCTCAGGAAGCCTTGGAGTGTGCACGTCAAAGAGGAGTCAAACTAAATCCAGACAATTGCGAAGTGGGTCTCGGCACAGTGACGTACAATGTTGAGGCGACCTCAACACTTCGCGGACAGCTTGTTAAACGTCGGGAAAACGTTTTTAGGAAGAAGCGATTCACAGTGTGTGTGTGCATGGTTTTTTATGTTTCTTTGATATTTAATATCTTGTATTATCGACATTCGGTAAGAGACTTTCATTTGTTTGTATGAATAGTTATGTAAATTTGTTTGTAACGATGTGTATGTTTGCAACTGATTCCTTTATATATTGTTCATGTTTTGTTAGAATAAAACGGTGTTTACACAAATACTCGTCACATTCGGGTCGATAAAAAACCCAGTTTGGAGATCAGGCGTATAGCCCTGCCTATACATAGTTTTATTCGAATGATCAGCCAACCATTGGTGAGTTCTATGGTCGATCGAAGCATCGTAGTCGTAGAAAATCCATTGGTCTTCGCCTGACGTTCATTCGTTCAAGAATAATCAAGAATATCAAGAGCGCCCAGCCGCCCGCCTGGTACGGGTTTAGTCAAACTGTGAGTTTATATTTATTTGTTATCTAAACCGATTGTTGTTTACCTGTCTTACCGAAATCAGCCACGGGTACGACCCAGAGTTTCAGACACGTCAACGTTTTGGATTTTTAGTACATTGTTGACACTTGCACATTTCTTCAGAGGAATTATTATACTGTTATACGTGTATATATGTATTTGACGATTTATCTGCCAAGTGGAATGGGGAGGTAGAAACACCCGGTGGCCACAGATACAACGTGGGCTTCAAATACCGGCGGAGGTGGACAATGAACGAGTACATGCCTCAAAGGTATCAAGAGCTGGTTACTTGGGGGCAGTTACTCGTGTTCGTGGTCAAATTGAAACTCTTACAACCAACCCAACCAATGCAGAGATTATTAGAACATTAACCCAACAGTATGAGGATTCGTGGTGTAAGTTTGTTGAGGCACACAACCATTTTATGTCTATAATTGGTTCAGACAGTGCAGAGTTTTATCATACACTTCAACAGTTTGAACAGTTACACTTGGGGAAGCTTGCCTTTATCCAGCAAGTTTCTGAGTATCTACATGAAACAGGACCCTATTGTGAGCAACTAAATGAGGAAAATCCACAATTGCAAAGGGAATATGTATACCCATATGCAGAAAGTGTGAGTTCATATAGATCTAACATTACTAGAGTGTCAAAATGTTCTTCAAGAACATCGAAGCATTCTACAAACTGGATGGTGCTGGAAAAAAGAGCACAAGCTGTAAGGGCCAATCTAACATTACGTTTGGCAGAGAAAGAGCAGTCTAGAAGACTTGAAGGAGAAATTAAACATTTGGAAATCGAGAAGAAGCATGGAGAACTGTTAAGGCAACAAAAGATGGAAGAAGAAGAGCTCGAAAGAACCAAGAGATTGGAAACTTTGAGACAGGAAACTGAGAGAGAGCTTGCTGAAGCTCGTCAACAAGTTTCTCTGTTGGATTTAGAGGCACAACCAGAAGCGCAGATGGAGGAACACGGAGAGCTTGATATTGACATTGTCTCACAAGATCAATGGGACATCCCAACAGACACTGATCAGTTTACTGGTGATATTCCAAGGCCTTTATTCCATGAAGATGAAACACATCCCATTGTGAGTGACTGCCCAGTCTTACCTAGTAAAGTAGTTTATGACACACCTGTTCCAACGATTCCATTTTCAAGGATAGCTGACACACGTGATTCAAGGGTAAATTTATTGAAGAACATTAACAATCCACTGACAAGAGTACCTACAAGGAAAACAGCAAGTGTTCAACAACCACCAAATTTCGATTATAAGGTACAAACATTTAATGTGAGCCGACCAAGTGTTTCCAACTTGAGGCCTGTTTATTTTCAACCATTATATCACTCAGAAAGTTACATGGATGGTCCTTCAATGCCAGCATCCAATTATCCTACAATAGGTGTACCCCCAGTTGCGTGGACCTCTGCCAGCAATATTGGTGACCAGCCTTCAGACTCCAGTAATTGTAAGCAGCCAGTTTCTGAAGTAAATGACCGGACACATTTGCTAGTCAACAAATCAAACTTTTCTGCTCTGAAATCTCCCGTGAGACCAACAAATGCAACCAGTTTACCCCAGGATGACATCCTGACCATGGTAGCATCCACAATGCAAGGTATATCATCTGTACAGCAGAAATTAGCCTCCCAACAAAGCCTCCCTACCATAAAGCTTGACAAATTTTCTGGTTCTCCAGAGGAGTTTCCACTGTTTAAGCAAAGATTCGAAAGTCGTGTAATGTCAAGGCAAGACTTTGACGATGGAGAAAAGATGCTGCGACTGTTACAGTTTCTTGACGGCGAGGCAAAGGAAGCAGTTGCAGGTCTCGAGGCAATTGATGGTGGCATACATGAAGCACTTAAACTACTCGAGAAGAGGTATGGTCGCACATATTTAATTGTGAGTTCAGTCGTGGATGGCCTGGTCAGAGGAGCTGCTATCCAAAATGGAGGCAGACTTGCACTTCGAAGGTTTGCAGATAAAACCGCAAGAGCCCTTGCAACATTAAAATCCTTAGACTGCCTGCACGAAATCAACAAAGGGAATCTGGTGGAGATGGCAAATCGACTGCCGAAACATCTACAACAAAGGTTTGCGGGACTGGCACATGATTTAGAAGAAAAAGGTCAACGTTTCCCAGCGCTAAGTGATTTCTCTGCCTTTGTCGACAAATGGGCAAGTATTGCAAACCGCCCTGTGAATGCCAACAAGGGCAAAACCCAGGACGGTGACCGTCCAAGGGGAAACAAGAAGAAGAAAGAGGAACTACCACCGAAATACACAATGACTATAGGAGTTGGTGATGGGAACTCCGCAATGAAGAAACCACCCCAAGAGGTACTCTGTCCTTGCTGCTCCCAGACACATCCTTTGTACCGCTGTGACCTTTTAAAGAAGAAGACCCCTCGTCAGAGGAACGAGTTTGTGACGGTCAAGGGTCTCTGTTACAACTGCCTGAAGAACAACCCAATTCTACAATCTGGCTGCATAGTTAAACATATTGCCATGTCTTGTCCAAGCAAATTTAATTGCAGAATTGAAGGATGTGGCGCATCACATCACACCTTGCTACACATGCCAAAGCAGCAGAAGAGAGATAATAATCCGAAATCCACTCAAAAGGACAGCGATGACGTACAGACATCGTCTTACAATACGGCTGTCCTAGAAAGTACCGATCCAAAATCCACTCAGGAGGACAGCAGTGATGTGCCAAATTCCTCCTACAATGGAGCTGTTGTGAAGGATTCTGATGCTGTTCTTCTACAAGTTATTCCTCTGCGTGTTTTTGGAAAACTCGGGAAAGCTGTAACAACATACGCCATGCTCGACTCAGGATCAGGGATAACTTTGGTGGACCCTTCATTGGCGTCGAAGTTGGATTTACAAGGCCAACCTGACGAATTGGTTCTGTCAACAGTGAACAAAGATAATGACGTGCAACATGGTCGTAGAGTAAATATTTCCGTAGAATCCGTTACAGATGATCAACCACAACGCTTGGAGCTGACAAAGGCTTGGTGTGGCAAAGAATTGAAGATCCCTTTACGTCATCGACTTGTGTTCAACGATAGATCACGATGGTCGCATCTTCAGGACGTGCCATTCCCTGACGTCGAACGAAAGAAGATTTCCATTATAATTGGGACTAATGTTCCCGAAGCCTTTATCCCTCTTGAAGTTCGTCACGGTGGTCCTGGTGCTCCGGTAGCAATACGATCCTGTCTTGGTTTCTCTATTCTCGGTCGCACTGGAGACGGTTCAAACGAACAGCCTTCGGTTGTCCATAACATGTTTGTTGCGGCGGAAGACATAACTCTTAACAGACAAGTTGAATCGTTTTGGAAGTTGGAGTCTTGTGGAACTGCGAGTTACAACTCCAAACCCATGTCCGTCGAAGACAAACGGGCGGAGAAAGTCATCGAAAGAACCATTGGAAAGGTAGACGGTCACTATCAAATGGGACTGCTATGGAAGCATAGTGATCCACGACTTCCCGACAACCGATTGATTTCAGAAATACGACTTCGACATCTGAGAAGACGACTTGAACGAGATCAAGAATTGAAGAGGAAATACCTGACAATCATTGACGATTACGTCGAAAAAGGCTACGCCTGCAAGCTCACAGTCGAGGAGACCAAGATAAGAAGTAATAAAACCTGGTATCTACCACACCATCCAGTTCTGAATCCCCACAAACCGGGAAAGGTTCGTGTCGTATTCGATGCAGCGTCAACCTTTGAAGGAACATCACTAAATGATCAACTCCTTCACGGCCCAGACTTGACAAATAATCTGGTGGGTATCTTAATGCGTTTTAGACAAGATCAAGTCGCCCTTATCGCTGATATCGAAGCGATGTTTCATCAAGTAAGAATGCTCCCTGAAGATTGCGATGCTCTTCGATTCTTGTGGTGGGATGGTGATCTCCACAAGCCACCTGAGGAGTATAAAATGCTTGTCCACATTTTTGGTGCCAAATCGTCGCCTTGTTGTTCGAACAAGGCTCTGAAACAGACAGCTGACGACAATGAGACGAAATATGGCAAAGAGGTAGCCGATGTAGTGCGACGTAACTTCTATGTCGACGACCTTCTGAAATCAACCTCGACGGTGAAACAAGCCATTGATCTAGCTTTGAAGTTGATTGACCTACTACAACAAGGTGGCTTTCGTTTAACGAAATTCCTGAGCAATCGAAGAGAGGTGCTGCAAGCAACACCAGCCAACGAAAGAGCGTCTCCCGCGCTCGATCTAGACTTAGACCGACTGCCAATTAACCGTACTCTTGGACTAAGTTGGGACGCTGAAACCGACGAATTCTACTTTACGTTTATTCGTATCGACAAACCTGCGACGAAACGTGGAATCCTCTCCGTGGTTAGTTCCTTGTTCGACCCATTGGGTTTTCTCGCTCCATATGTTCTACCTGTCAAAGTACTACTCCAGGAACTTTGGCGACAGAAAGTTCGTTGGGACGACGAGATAAACGACCAACATCTCAGAGTGTGGCAACGGTGGCTCAAGTCGCTTTCCCAGCTGCCTGATGTTCGGATACCACGATGCTACTTCAACACCCAGATGACTTGTACGAACATTGTCGAGCTACATGTGTTTAGTGACGCAAGTGAAATTGCCTACTTCGCTTCAGCCTACCTGAGGATCATTGACAACGAGGGAGAAAATCGCTGCATTTTCACAATGGGAAAATGTCGGAATTGCCCCATTAAGAGGCCGACTATTCCACAATTGGAACTTATGGCAAGTGTCATAGCCGTCCGTCTAAGTAACCTGGTTAAAGCTGAACTGGATTGGACAATCAACCAAATCACCTTTTGGAGCGACTCTACCACCGTACTTCAGTATATCAAAAAAGAAAATAGGCCCGTTCCACCGTTTCGTGTCTACTCGTCTTGAAGAGATCCATGAGCACACTAAACCAGAACAGTGGCGTCACGTCCCAGGAGCTCTGAATCCAGCTGATGACGGTTCGAGAGGTTTACCGATTGAAGCCTTCCATCCAAAGTGCCGGTGGTGGTCAGGACCAGCCTTTCTAAGCGAGACAGAAGATCAAGACGAACTTTGCTTCCCAAACAATTAAGCTTGGCAGAAATGAAGATGGCATCGAAGTCTATTGTGAAAATGGTCCAAAGACAACATTTTGAAGACGAACTCGTGGCGCTAAAATCTGGCAAGAAGATCAAGTCAAACAGCAGATTGGCGACTCTCTCACCCATACTATTGGACGATGTTATTGTGTTGGTGGTCGTTTGAGGCATGCACCATTTACATCTGAGTATCAACCCAATGATAGTTCCAAACCAACACCACATTGCCACGATGATTATCACCTACTACCACCAAATCCTTGGGCACGCAGGTCGAGAACACGTACTTTCAATGGTCCGTCAACATTATTGGATTCTTAATGCTCGAGTTCTAACCCGCAAGATTCTTCGTCGTTGCTTCGCCTGTCGTAAACGAAGCGAAACTCTCATGAAACAGATGATGGGTGATCTTCCTGGTGCAAGGCTTACTCCGTATGAGCCTCCTTTTACGTTTACTGGTTTGGATCTTTTTGGTCCGTTCTATGTCAAACACGGTCGTGGTTCCGAGAAGGTGTATGGGGTGCATTTTTGTTTGTTTCGTTACCAGAACTGTCCATATTGAAGATGTTGGTTCCTTGGAAACAGACACTTTCATTCAAGCCTTGCGTCGTTTTGTTTGTACCCGTGGTGCAGCTAATAAAGAGATATGGAGTGCATGACAACGGAACCAATTTCGTAGGCGGAGAGAAAGAGATGAGATTGGCCATGTAAGAATGGAACCAGAAGGCAATAGCCGGAGCCTTGCACGAAAAGGGAGTAGAATGGTATTTTAAACCTTTCAAGAAGTGGCATTTGCAACCACCTACTGCAAGTCATATGTCAGGAGTATGGGAACGACTTATTAGAAGTGTTCGCAAAACCATGAAGGCCATTCTTGGGCATCTTCACGCCTTTGTCACACGTGAAACACTACGAACAGTGTTCACAGAAACAGTTGGTATTCTAAACAGCCGACCTCTGTGTCCGAGCAGTGAAGACCCAATTGACTACGAACCGATTACGCCTAGCCATTTTCTGCAGCAACGTCAAGGTTTTGCAGTACCCCCTGGTCTATTTGAAGATTCAGACATTTCTTCTCGAAAGCAGTGGCGCAGAGCACAAGTCCTGGCAAACCAATTCTGGGCAAGATTGATTCGCGAATACCTGCCTTTGTTGCAGGAAAGAAAGAAATGGATGATGAAGAAACGAAACTTAAAGGTGAACGATCTAGTACTTTTGGTGGATACGACTCAGCCTAGAGGACACTGGTATCTCGGACGAGTAAGCAAGGTGTTCTTCGGAAGCGATGGCCTGGTACGGACGGCAGAAGTTAGGACGAAAACATCGACGTTACCGAGACCAATTTCTAAGTTGTGCTTGCTTGAAGAAGCTTCGTAAGCGGTTATTGTTGATTTTTCTTTTTAATTGAACGAATTTGCAGACCGTTCAACAGGGGGACTATGTTGAGGCGACCTCAACACTTCCGGTCAGCGGACAGCTTGTTAACCGTCGGGAAAAAGTTTTTAGGAAGAAACGATTTACAGTGTGTGTGTGCATGGTTTTGTATGTTTCTTTGATATTTAATATCTTGTATTATCGATATTCGGTAAGAGACTTTCATTTGTTTGTATGAATAGGTATGTAAATTTGTTTGTAACGATGTGTATGTTTGCAACTGATTCCTTTATATATTGTTCATGTTTTGTTAGAATAAAACGGTGTATACACAAATACTCGTCACATTCGGGTCGATAAAAACCCCAGTTTGGAGATCAGGCGTATAGCCCTGCCTATAGATACAACCTGACCCTAAAAAAATCGAAGTTATCTCCTCCATGGATCAACCCACTGACCTCCCTTCCTTACAGCGTTGCATGGGAATAGTTACCTACCTCGCAAAATTTATCCCCAACTTTTCCCACGTCGCAGGCCCTCTACGCACTCTTCTCGAAAAAGATGTACCTTTTCACTGGCAAACGGAACGAGAATCGAGCTTCACGTCGAGCAAGATGTCCTCCTCCAAGTCGACGCAAGCCCCAATGGTCTTGGTGCTGTTCTACTGTAAGATAGTCGTCCAGTGGCGCATCCCTTACGTTCCCTCTCTCGAGCTGAGCAAAACTGTGCTCAGATTGAAAAGGAAATGCTAGCTATTACATTTGGGTGTGAACGTTTCCATGAATATGTTTATATATTCACTGTATGTGGAATACAAACCTCGCAAAGAGATGCTGATCGCCGCAGCTTTGTATCGCGCTTGTTCCGCAAGTTCCACTGAGGACGTAGATGATGCATTTTGAAGTCAACTCGATCCAGACGTTGCCAATGTCAAAAGAGAAAGTAGCAGAATTCCAGGAAGCAACCAAACAAAATCCCCATTTACAAGAGCTCTTACATTGCGTGAGAAGGGTTGGCCCTGCTCCCGCTCTCAAGTACCACTTGGTGCTAAACCATACTGGAATTATCGTGATGAAATCTCACAGTATGATGGTCTACTGTTCAAAGGCGACAAGGTTCTCATCCCGTCCTCTTTGAGACCTCAAATGCTCAAACTTATCCACGGAGCTCATCTTGGCTTTGAAAAGTGTAGAAGAAGAGCAAGGGACGTTCTCTTCTGGCCTGGAATGAACTCGAATATCGATGACATAGTTAGCAGCTGCACTACTTGTCAAGAATACCAGAAGTCCTAATAGTGCTGATATAGCTTGTCCCTGTGGAAATAAAAGTGCATAACCGGTAAACCCTATCAATATCATTTAGATTTTAAGGGACCACTTGCACTTTTCCCTTGGTGGAGGACAAATGCTTATAAACTATAGAATTTTCATTCATTATTTGCTCTGTAGAACGTCCGAACTTTTTTGACGTCATCTGCAAG
The DNA here is from genome assembly GCA_035771165.1 of Paragorgia papillata. Lineage (NCBI taxonomy): Eukaryota > Metazoa > Cnidaria > Anthozoa > Scleralcyonacea > Coralliidae > Paragorgia > Paragorgia papillata. The sequence continues at coordinate 1,415,509 of JAWNZC010000320.1, forward strand.
AGGTCTATATGCAGTGGAACCTTGTTAATACAACCACTATTGGGCAAAGAAATGTTGTCATAATAATGGGGTAGATGCAATTCTAGCATTCAAGTGCATGACTGGGTGCGCACCTGGTTAATTAGCTTACCTCACAATGGGCTTATTAACGGGGTTGTAACACTTCTACTTTTTTCTGGCCTGATCTTATTAACTGGGTGGTTGTATTGCAGGGTTCCACTGTGGAAGAAGGCCAGTCCTATTTGTAAGACTAGAAAATTTCCAGCCCTTGTAGTTTAGATTGGGTTATGAATAGCGAGATCTCACCAAGGAGGACTGGCCCTCTTGTCATGTAAACACAAACAAATTTTTACAAGGGATTACATTGAGATGTGGGATCTTGGTGAAGAGGGCTGTTCAGCTTTAAAAATACACCCTTGGAAATGCTTATTTCTGTTTCAATAATCTATCATGCCGTTTTACTTTCTGGAATAATTCTTATTATTGACTTAGTCACTAATATCATACTTCTGTGAAGCTCGTCATGGTTTGCCAATGAATGGTTTGCCAAATGAATCTGACAATGAAGACATTGATGTTAGTTATGATTTTAGTTATGTCTTCGATCAAATTCTGGGTAAGTTCTATAATATAGAATTATCAATTTTTATGGTGGATGTGATGCTATGGATGTGTAGAGAGATACAGTAGCTGGAATCTAAATGGTGGAAATTTTATTACTGAAGCAATATTTAACAGGAATTTTAGATGGTGCAAATATTTTATACTGTATTGTGCCTTAAGCAGTGGCATGCAAGGGTGAACATTAAATTGTAAGGGATGCAAAGAAAAGTCCTCAGATGTTATCATCAAGACACAAGACAAAATAAATATAATTTAACAGATGCTTTCCTCTGTTATGGAAATTTTATTACTGAAGCAATATTTAACAGGAATTTTAGATGGTGCAAATATTTTATACTGTATTGTGCCTTAAGCAGTGGCATGCAAGGGTGAACATTAAATTGTAAGGGATGCAAAGAAAAGTCCTCAGATATTATCATCAAGACACAAGACAAAATAAATATAATTTAACAGATGCTTTCCTGCCATGGATGTATGATTGTATGGTATACTCTATGTAGGATTGTATGATATATATACTCTTGAGTCTTGACCACTGAACAGAGAGATTAAATGTATTTATAGTCTTCTTTATGTGCACAAATAGGCTGTAATTTTTATTTTCAGGTCAATTAACAGGCTGTTAAGTCAGGAATAAAAAGGGCAAGGTCAAGTATGGTAGAATGGTTTTCATGGTATAAGGCCAGTACATAATTATACAGGATATCAAGGCCAGTTGGAAACTTATACCGCTTAAATAAACATGCACTGCACACAACACAGAGTTGCTACATATCAATTGAATGTTTGGATTATCATCAAGAATTGGGCAAAAGTTGTCCTTTGAACTAAATTCTAATTTCATAGGAAGGAAATAGGAAAAAAAATATATAATAGTAAAATTCCTTGCTTGCCACTTCATGCAGATCAACATTTAACTTGCCTAGATCAAAGGTATATGGGTGCAACCCATGTCTGATCATGGAGCATACTGTAGCTACGATCTACGCTGTAAGTTTTGATTATGAAAGCATCTTCCCAAAAGTTGTTCTGGTCTAAGCGTCATGTAATAAATTGAAGAAAGTTTAGTTCTAACTCAAATCTTTTGCCGTGTGCAATCCAAACGTTCAAATGCTTATTTATAGCCGGAAACTGTACCTACTTCTGTGCTAAATAAAATTGTCTAGTGACACTTGGTTGTGAATGCACACGGCAACTCATGAAGAGGCTCCCTACTGAAATGACCCTGAATTTCCTTGGTAAAGTCATCAGTCCGGTTTCATCAGCGAAAGACTTGGGAGTCATTGTAGATACCAACCTAACATTTGATTCTCACATTGCTAAACTTGTTTCATCTTGTATGTCAAAACTCTGCCAGATTAACCGCGTTAAAAACAGTTTCAATCACAAGACATTATTGTTAATTATTTCAGCACTAGTAATAAGTAAGCTTTTGTACTGTTCGACGGTGTGGGCTAACACAAACCAAAAATATTAAGAAGCTACAGGCTGTTCAAAATTTTGCTTTCAGAATAGTCACCAATACTAAAAAGTATGACCATGTTACGCCTCCCCTACTTCAACTCAACTGGTTACCTATAAAGATACAGTTAGAGTACAGAGACACAGTCATGACTTACAAGTGTCTGAATAAACTCGCGCCCGCATATCTGAGTAATAAATTCGTCACGCGATCCGAGTTACACGACCGTGATACTCGCAGCAAGAACCTTCTGAACATACCTCTATTTAGGACTGCCTCGGGGCAGAGAACATTCCATTACAGAGCTGTCAATATCTGGAACAATTTGGACAGTGAGCTCAAGAAGGAGCAGTCTCTTAGAACCTTCAAGAAGAAGCTAAAAGCTAACTTGTCAGCCTGCTATCATGGAATAGAACATGAATAGCATGTGACAATTTGAATAACAATCTTTTGATCTTTCGTTTTTACATTTAATTTTTGATCTATTCCTTTATAATCTGTAATTGTGTATTGAAAAACCCTTCGGGGAATTACCCAATAAAATATGTATGTTTGTTTGTATGTATGTATACAATATTAAGGTTAAGTGGTTGGCCAATCAGGTCTATAAGTAAGAAGTTGTAATCTGAAATTGTAGTCTGAATATACAGTATAGTAATTTAATTTTTGCCATGCATATACATAATTATTACTTTTGTGATCATCTTATTGTTATACAAATAGGTTGGAAATTGATGACTTAGAAAAAACCTCACTGGAAAGTGAGGTTTATGATATTGAGATTGATGGAGATGAAGATGATTTGGAATATGGAACTGGTGATGCAGGTGATGATGCAGACAAAGAGGTAGAAGTCATCATGTCAGTAGATGTCACAAAGACAGAATATTGCCTCACTTCTTGTGGATCAACTAATGGGTCTTCTGTATCGCATCCATGGTACTTTGTGTACAAGTAGTGGTTGTGACCAATTTTTGCAATTTCGAAAGAGCTTTGTTGGCAGTTGCCTTGTTGTGAATTGGCAATGCAGTGCAGGACATTTTGGTGGACGATGGGCATCTCAACCAACATGTGAAAAAATCCTTGCTGGAAATTTACTGTTGGTATCAGCAATTGCCTTGTCTGGCAACTCATACACGAAAATTGGTTTCATGTTTAAAGTGATGAACCTAAAATTCATCTCAACATTATATCATCAATGCCAGAGCCTTTATATTGCCCCCACCATAAATGAATATTGGGAAAACATGAAGGAAGAACTGTGGAGGGAACGTGATAAAAGAGATATTATTCTCAGTTCTGATGGGCGTAATGATTCCCCTGGTCACTGTGGACAATATTGTACTTATAGTTTTTCTGACATGGAAGCAAAATATATTTTACAAATGAATTGTGGATGTTCGGGAGATAGAGGGAAGAAAAAGTCAAAATATGGAGAGAGTAGGATTTGAGAGAGGGTTGGATGAACTCCTGAAATCCAAAATGATTGTGAAAGAAATAGTCACAGGTGGCCAGCTGGAAACTGGTGCACTAATGAGTGAGTGATGAACTTTTTAATTATGCAATAAAAATTTGATTCAATGTTTACTTTGATCAATGTAGGTAGTGTGTAAAATACTGTTATTGTATTTCAAGTTCTTAACCTATTTTTCCCAGGTTGGCAATAAACATGGTTCTTTTTTATTTACTTTAATCTAACCCTCAACCTGCCTACAATCAAGGCCAAAATCATGTGGATAATACACCTGATATGCACTCATAATGTATTTACAACTATAAAACATACCCCCACTCCCCCAAATCAATGTTGATATCGTTTTCATAACTCAGGGTTTCAATCCAATGTACAGGAATGCAACATTGAGAAAGGGGGAGTGGGGGAAACAAAAATTAATATAAAATTCCCCGCAATATTACCAAAATTGATAAATTTGTGCACTGTCCATATGGTTTTTGGCCTGGATAAAATATGTATATTGCTGTTACTTTGACAAATTTTTTTCATGTTTGCAGTAAATAAATAATATTTCAAGAAATTTGAATAAGATTTTTCGTAAAGCAGGCGTAACCGGAAACACATAATATGTAAAGGTGGAGTCAATAGTCAATGAACATGTCAAGTGGTATTAAGCGCACTTACCTAATTGGTTGAAGTTGTGATTGGGTGTTTATAGGAAGCTATTTATATCCGGCTACTGTTTTAAATTAGTTTATGTGACATAGGATATCCTTATAGAGTAATAGGCAGTCGCAGATTAAGCGTGGTGTAAAATGTAATCTTTTACATATTGAAATATGGCTGCGTTAAGTTCGGTAGACAGTCTCCGTAGTTCAGCAGTAAGAAGTGTTTACCTACTAACTTATAGTCAAGCGGACTTGGACACATTTCCAAACCGTGGCGATTTTGTGAAAGCGGTCGTTCATTCGTTTGAAAGTGGTTCTGCCAAAGTTAAACATTGGTGTTGCAGCCGAGAAAGCCATGCGGATGGCGGTAAACACTACCATCTTGCATTAAAGTTGCAAAAGTCACAAAGATGGCTCCATTCCAAAAGATATCTCGAGGAGAAATTTGCCATCGAGGTGAATTACTCAAGTGTACACTGATAACTATTATAGTGCTTGGCGGTATGTCACCAAGGAAGACAACAGTTATGAAGAGAGTGAGACGCACCCAGACCTTCGCAGCCATAACGAGCCGAAAACCACAAGGGCAAGTGTGACCAGGACACAAACTGCCAAGAAACGCAACCAAACCGAGCAGGGCGGTCGACAAAAGCGAAGTAAGAAACATGGCCAGAAATTTGGGACATTTCGACTGCGCATACTCGGAATTTAGTAAACAAAGATGGCGGAATTACTATATAGGCCTATACTAGAAATACATGAACGCAACAACCCCTCGCCCGCTTTTACATTCTTTTTTAAAACACCAACCCACCCCCTGATTAAAATAAGCACTCCTGATATACAGCCAATACAAAAACAAACAGATTTACAAACAAATGATGTTAAATCCTTGGGATATTAAATTATACAATTTATGGATAGGTCGATAGGATGAGAAAACTGATTTAAATCATTTAATGAAAGTTGAACATATCAAAGCAAAATTTAGATTTCATTATTAAATTCTGGTTGTAAAAAATATATTGTTTTTAGGAGGTTTCAAAAGGGATTAATTTTAGCAAGCCTTTAAATGGTTTCTCTATGCATGTACATTTTTCAAAGGCAGTATTAAAAGTAATTAACAGCTCAGAAATTACATTTATAATAGTGTCTGAGATAAAAACAATTCAGTAGAATCGGATTCCAGAAAGAAGAATTCAAAAGACAACATTTCAGTCGAAACACAGCCAAGAAAACCAACAAAGCCCATGAGTATTTTTAATAATAAAAAGTGCATGCACGTCCACCACGGTAATATTAGCCTTAAAGGTAGTGTTTTAAGTTAGCTTTAGTTAAGCTGACTTATGGTTTGGATGAGCAAAGGGAAAGCACGAAAACGTGAAGCTGAATATTGTTTAGGTTAAGCAAAAACTTGAAAACAACAAGAATCCTACCGTTAACCACTTTAAGATGATTTGACCATGGACTCACGGAGTGTCTTCAAACCAGGGCTACATACACTGCAGATCGAGTTTTTGTTTACCATACGGCGTTTGGTTTCTTCAAGTTCTCTGGTTTCTCTTCAAGATATATTAAACGGGTTGTTTGTATCCTTTTCTTCGTGCTCCATTTCATTTCGTTTCGTTTAAATAAACGAAAGCAAAACACTATTTGTTTGAGAGTTTATAGTTTTCTTCGTCGCTAGTCACCAGTGTCCAACTATTCTTACCGCGTGACACCGTGCCATACATATATATATATATATATATATATATATATATATATATATATATATATATATATAAACTATTTCCAGATTTCGTCTCCCTCGCTTTTTCTCCACGCGTGTAAAGTGGACTACACGAATGTCGAGATTAGCACCCTCACCGGGCTCCGGGCCTTTGGCCCTACGCCCGGGCTCGGGGAAAACATAAGGGTAGCGGCATATAATCAAAATTTGAGCAAGTTCAGTTGTAGCTATAGTATTTGCATACGTCCCTGTGATACGAGAAAAACTTCGGTAGTCAAACAAAATGAGTTTCATACCGTATTTTTATCTCCATGACCTTCCATTTCTAGTGTGACTTCAGCATCGATCTGGCTAGTATTAACTATATACTTCAGCCCCATTTCCGCGAGAACGAACAGCTTAGTCCGGCCGTTATTGATCCGTTTTGTTTCTGGCCAAATATGCATACGTCCCTTCGTAAACAACACATTATCAAGTTTTCCTCCTGCGATTTTGAAGGCGATCTGTTTAGGTTAAGAACTTCCATTCTTAGCGTGAAAAACCATAAAAATCCTCTGATTCCAAATAACTATATTAATTATTACGCAATTAGTTTGGTGAGCACGGACGTTCATAAATATTGCCTAAACAGTTTTCTTTGAAAATATTTCGCCATGTTTGATATCAACAAGAAGCTTAGAAGCCAGGCTTTTCAATTGTGTAGGATAAATGAGAAAATAGTGTACCAAGAGGGTAGTTAGTACTATATTTGTCCTTCGTACTGCCAGATATCCCTATATTTCCCTGTTAACATGTTGTGAACTTGTTAACGCGCCAAAACATAGTGCGCGAAATTTGAATATGCAAACTCAATGTTTTGATATTCTAAAACGATTCAATTTGAATAAATTTAAGCAAAGGATTTCTTTGTCTACTGAACCTTGTCTAAGTTATGCGGGAAAAGCTTCAGTGAAAGATGGTGATATTGCATTGAGGATTAGTATTCCGTACGAGTATTTGAGCAGTTGGTATGACGTGAGGCAAAGTGGCACATTGGGTGAGTCTAACTCGTTTAATAAAATTTTGAATGCGTTTATATCCCAATTTGGAATACAGCTCGAAAGCGAGAGAATCGATGGTTTGCTATAAGGAGAATTTGTGGACAAATAACAAGTCAATACGCAAGCTTAATGGCCGTCGAAAAGCTGAATATCTTGATAAAATAAAAAATATTTCAATTTACCACAATGAGATAGTTGATGTATCTGATGTTCAACACTAAATGAAAGATATGGAAACAAAGATAGAATCGTTGTCAAAAGAAAATGAAACAGTGAACAAGAGGTGCGAGGAGCTGTGGACAGAAATGGGAACATTAAAACATAGCAAGATAACAGCCAAGCAAGCATTAGTCAGTAAACAGAAAGAATATGAGACCATTTTGGAGGAAAATAAGCAACTAAGCGATTACCTTGCAAACGTTGGAATTTCGGTTAATTTTAGAAATACTGGGAAAAAAATACCAGAGCTTGGGAAAAAGCAACAACAACGTAAACTGACGGAGATAAAGAGCCATGTGGAAAAGAGCCTGTGGTTCGCCGAAACCTTTGGCCTCACTTTGGCGTCAGCAACATTTAGTGACACATCTGGGTCAAATTACTCCTTATTATATGAAAGCTGCACATCACAGAGAAAGAGTTACAAGGATGTGTCAGAAGAGGAAAAAACAAAAATAAAGGAAATACTGCAAATATTTGACCAGTTTTGCATAGGCGAGGCTGCCTATCATGAAGTTAGTATGACTCAAGCCGGGGGGAGTTTACCAAGGTCTTACCTCGTCAAACAGTGTAAAGAGTCACTGAATGCACTTACTCACATTGAGCGGACACCGGGAGTATCTGAAGGTGCACAGCTCAACTTCTATGATGCAGTCTGCAATGAAATCCAAAAACATGTAAGTTTGTCAAAAATAATTAATTAGTCATGTTTTATATTTACAAGCCTAAATAATTTATTATTTCATCTAGATGAACAAGTGCACACTGGATGGCTTGGATGTCCCTGGACAATACAAAATCAAGCTAAGTGGTAATGGTGCAAAAATGACCAGAATTACTGGATTCATAGGAATTTCCTTTTCAATTTTGAATAATGGGGAAGCTGCTCTAACATCCAAAGGTTACAATTTGTTGTATATTATACAGTATACATATATATATATATATATATAGACCTTATTCATAAATGACCGCCAATTTGATTTTAATTTTATATGCATATCAGTTAGCCCTTATGACCTTGTTATCATGTATGAAAGTCAAAATAATTTTAACGTCAAAACGAGGGCCAAATGATATGCATATAAAATAATTTTAAATTGGTGGCCATTTGTGAATAAGGTATATATATATATATATACATACATACATACATACATTATACATATATACATGTATGTACTGTATATATATACACGGTATGTATATAATATGTATATATATATATATATATATATTTATTATATTGAAATGAGTGAGATATTGGGAAATATACAGTGAGATATTTTCCATATCTTCACTAGTGAAGATATCGATCACGTGACTAACCAAATTGAACGTTTATCGTGTTGATTCCATATAATAATCAGAACATTACACTGTGGTTTGAAGATATAAATTTTAATCTTCTCGTGGTGAAGATAATATTTTACTCATTCGCTGCGCTCATTCGTAATTAATATTTCTTCCACCACTCGAAGATAAAATTCATATCTTCGCGCCACCGTGTAATATCCTCTCTCTCTCTCTCTATATATATATATATATATATATATATATATATATATATATATATATATATATATATATATATATACATTTATTACATACTAGCATACACTAGTTAGAAATTGTTGTCTTGAAATTAAAATCTTTTTGTTTCCCAGGGAATCACACAGTTGCAGTAATTAAGGCAAAAGAGTCGTACGAAACCCTTCAAACTTCATGTGCAAAGGTCTTTAACGATGTGAATAAGATCGTAGAAACTGGCTTCGTAAAAATAGATGGAAATAATATACCTGTTGAGATGTTTGTTGGTGGAGACTACAAGGTAAGTTGTATTATTTTTGGAAATTAATAATTAATTAATTTGATAATTTATTTTAATCGATATGGTAATTTAGTTAATTAAATTGTCTATATTGATGTGATTTCTGTACTGTTTCAGTATTAGAATTCTAGCTTGCCTGCCATGCAGGAGAACCGGGCTTGATGCTCATACAGTCTGCAATATTTTTTGATGTGAGTATAGAAGCACTGTAAAGGCAGTACTAAAACCGCAGTGTTTTATTTTCAGTTTCTGTTGCTGTTAATGGGTATGAAAGGAGCAACATCAGACCATGCCTGTATCTGGTGCAAGATTCATGAACTGTTAAGGTATGGTAAAAAATAAAGAGCTAAAGTAAAAGAATTTTTTACTGATGAAGTAAAGTTTGTAGTGTGCAGATTTTACACTTCAATGGCAAATAATAAAAAAAATCTTACCCCACTCCCACCCCCATCCCTTGGTCCAAACATTTGAATGGTGCACCAATTTCAAATTTGTATTAAAGATATGATACCACAAAGCCTGAGGATTTTTATTGGATGGATGATGTCAGAAGGACTTTATCTAATATAAGATCATGTTGCATGAAACAAGAGTTTTCTTGTGAACGCCCGCCTCTACTGAAAATTCCCTTAGAAAACATTGTCCTGGACGAGCTTCACTTGATGCTTCGAATTACAGGTATACTATAAATTTATCATTCCATATAGCCATACATAACAATAAAAGGTATTTAATTTTTCAGCATTTTACCTTATTATAACATCAGATAAGACTATATATAATATACATAGGTATAAACTTAATTTATTGTAATAAATTTATATTTCTGATAGACAAGCTTATTGAGAATTTGGTAAATGAAGCTTTACAGCGTGACCAGAATGCAAATCTTGGAAAACCTCCCTGTGACCGACAACCATTGCATCTTGAAGCCCTAGTAAAAACTATTAGCAGTTGCGGTGTATCATTTTCGGTTTGGGAAAAGCGAGATGCTGATGGTAAAGGAAGCAATTTGCATGATTTCACCAGTCTGATGGGAACCGACAAAAAAATTCTAATGGAAAAGCTACCACCGAAGTTAGATGGCGTTATTGGTCCTGCAACGAGTGCGACAGTGATTACAATTTGGAAGGTACAGTGAGCTTTTCATGTTTCATCAGTAGAATAAATCTTTTATTTCCATCTGTGTATCCATGTAGTGGTCTAGCTATGTATATATATATATATATATAATATATACCAGTCTAATTATGCTTTGACAGGATTTTAATTATATCTACAAACAATACCTCCAGAAGCAAGCTCTAACAGCAGTAGATGTTGATATTTATTTCACCAAGGTAGAGTTTCTTAATTATGGCACATTGGAACAATTAAAACAGTGTTATGTGGTAAATACTAAAAGATATTTGTATTGTCATTCACATTCTAACATACTTTAGCATAACATTGTTTATTTTTCTTATGCTAGGTTACTGCTTGGGTAAAACTGTTCTTGTCACTATCACCAAATCTTAAGGGCTATGGCAAAGCAAATGTTACACCTTACATGCACGCTATGGTGTACCATGTGCCTCGTTTTATGAGGATTAACCAAGGAATAAGAAACTTTTCCGGGCAAGGTACAGTAACTGTAAATATATTGGTTCCATTGATAGGTTTTTCCAATGGTAATTTGATGTTGTTATCTTTCACAAATTACATATAGGCGTTGAAAAACTGAACGATGATTGCAGGCGTATTCATTTAGAAAAATCGAATAAGTGGGATGCAGCTAAGGATGTATTGCTGGTTGAGGAGAGGCTGCGATATTTGAGTGATTCACGGAGGACACCGAGGCGCTATCAGAAGAAAACAGATGAATACTGGTCAACAGGGATTAGGGAAAGTCGCAGCAAACGTCCTCGGTTATGTAATCAGGAGCAAGCTGATGAAAATGAGGATAACCTTTCGACTCTTACTCCAGAAGAACTTAGATTACGGCTTAAAGATTTAGGTATCAAAACAAGAGTACGAAATGTGACAAGACTACTTGACATGTATCACATAGCTTTGCAGTCTCAATGATTGTATTTCACACTGCCTACACAGCACTAAAGCTTTATACATATATTATTTTAATATAATATGTTAATTCTCTGATGTAAATATACTTATTATATACCAAGTGTCAAAGTCCAATAAAACTCATTATCTATATGTTGGGGTAGGTTTATGCAAAAATTTGGTCCTTCCTCGTCTCATGAGTATTGTATTTTCCCAAAGCATGCAATAGTAATGTCTGAATTAATTAAGTGTTCAAGTCACAGCTATTGGTTATTTAGACACAAATACAATACTCACAGGACGAGGAAGGACCAAATTTCGCATAAACCTGTACAATAACATAGATAATCAGTTGTATTGTGTTTTTACTGAGTTTCCAAACCATGTATGTTAATAACTGTGGCTAGCCGAAGCAGTGATAAAATCTTTCTTTTTTAACTTGGAACCTTTGGCAAACAGTATGTTTTGAGGCCCCACAACCGCTTGTTGTTACCCTTAGCTTCCCCTCGGGTAACAACAGCAGTCTCGGGCCACAAACCATACTGTTTCCCTCAGTCCCAGTCAATAAGTGCTAAAATGTTTAATTATCTATAAATTATAAATATCACAAGCTCTCTTTACAAATTCAACAGTAATTTTTTCAATAGGCACTTTTTGTCCCATCTCTAAATTCCCATTTCTCTCAACAAACTTGGAAGGACTCCAGGAAACAATCGCTTTTGCCTTTATTGGAAAATTAACTGCTATGCCTTCACCGTGTTGATTGAGGGTATAATACCAATCTTCTGGTAAGCCCTCAAAACGACCAAAGTCTGCCTTCTCATACAAAATGTGACCCTTGTGCTCACATTCTTTACCTCGGTGGTAGGTAATGTACCGCCAGACATCCAATTCGATGTTTATATAAATGGATCCGATACACTTTGATTTCAGACTAGCCTGAATCATGTGCATAAAATCTCGGCATGCTCGTTCTAGTCTAGGTCCATCTGGTTTAGGTGGCTGGTCGTAACTCCTACCAATAAAAAGATACAATTTAATTAAAGTTTGCCAATACATGTAGTGGAAAAAATTATGAGTATTTAAATCGGTTAAAAACATCTTCGGTCTTGCATTGACATTCAAGACCTTATACTCGGTTTTAATCCAATATATAAATATAGTAAAATACCTTAAAAGAGTTGGGGTTAAATTTTCCAATGGTTCCCACGAGCAGCTATGGTATGGCCATCCTTTCCACTTGATAAGGTACTCGTATCCCTGAAGAAAAAAAAAGATAATTGAAACATAATCATATTCTGCCAAAACTCTTATTATATATATACATATTATATGGTGGTTATGATATGGTCAATATATTATTTAATAGATTTCGTCAAAGTTAATAACTTACGTGCGATCTTTTCTTCGCTCGATAATCCTCTCAACATCATAAAACTTGGACTGATTTCTCCTTTTGTGCGTTGTGTCATACAAAATTACAGACGAAAAGGAGTTCAATTGTCTGTAATCGACGCCAACACGAGTTCTTTTAGCGCTGATAGCCATTTTATTTTGTTAATTATCATACAGAAAGCCGCTGGGTAAAAGGCGTGCGGTATCCAATTATCATACTGGAAGCCGCTGTACAAGGCAGGCGCATGTCCCAAATTTCCGGCCATGTTGATCTATATTGCCAACGCCGTTTATTCTTATTTTTGAACTCAGTTCGCGACCCCTAAACTAAACTAAAAAATATTCTTGGTTTATTTTCTAGATGCTTTTGATAATTATCTTGTTTTGTTTATCTTTTGCTTGCACTTTCTACTTGCTGTTAGCTGAGCATGGCAGATATCGTAGCTTTCGTCTCGCCGTTATAAGCACCTTTGTTTCCATGCTTGGAGATTTTTCCTACGATGATCTATTCGCCGAGGTTGGCTACCATCCCAAGTTTTACAACTTTAAGTTGGCCGCTTTTGTTCTATTCTTGTTGATTATGGGCGTGGTTGTAAATAATGTTCTCATTGGTTTGGCTGTTGGTGATACAGACTACGTGATAAAGCAAGCCAAAGTGCAGAGATTGAAACAACAGGTATAAGTTCAGTTCCTCATCATTATCATCATCATCATCATCATCAACACCATCATTATCTTCTTTATCATCATCATCTTCACTATCATTATCACTATCACTATCATTATTATTATCATCATCATCATCATCATCACCATCATCACCATCATCATCATCATCATCATTCCACTTTTTTCGCGCTCTCAACTTTTCGCGTGCTCACATAACTCGACGGAGCACGCCAACCATGAACCATTTCTTAATAATCTATAGGTGCGACTTCAGAACTCAGCGCTATGAAAAACTCTCTGTATGCCAACAATTAACTGGTAGAAATGCACACTAAACGGGAGTATCAATCAGACTAATTGTGCAGTTTCTTCATGTAGGCCAAGTTTATTATTCAAGTTGAATCATCATTGTTTAACAAAATTCCTTACTGCAAAATGGAAACAGAAACGGCATATACAGAGTACTCAAACCGCGAACTTGCATTCACCGGGAGTTTTAAAAGGCTTATGTTCGGCGAAGGAAATTTGTGGGGCAAGGCAGAAGATGAAGATGCAAATGAAGATGACGGAAGCGACAACATTACAGAGGAAAAAGTGGAAGAGATTGTGAAGTCAGCGTTGGAAATATACCACAAGCAAATAGTCGAAGAGTTGAAGCAACTTCACTTTGGTTTGATCGCAGAAATCAATCAATCAAAAAAAAACTGAGCACTGAAGACACACTTGCACTGCGCGTCAACGATTTTATTTTGTAACTCTCACGGGGAACAGGTTTGAACATAATGCACCGCTATATACGCACTATATTTGTATCCTGCCGCCATGTTCTTGTAGAGGGAGAGGGGAAAGGGGAATGTAGACGAAAGAAAGAGAACCTCCACCACTGATCTCTAAAAAAAGACTGGATCGAGTAACTCATTGTTCCTAATTAGGCCGTCAGAAAGTGAAGCTCGTAAAACTGATGTCGATTTGGTCCATTGCTAATGGCGCCGGCCAGGCAATCGTAGAGGTAGATCCAAATACGAAGATGGATAAGTCGGGACACAATGTGTTTTGGTGGTAAAAGGACGAGAACAAACTCCTTAGCGACATTTCATACATGCATTTGGTCTTTTCTACCTACCATAGTTAATAGAAAATGTACATGGTTTGCAAGCTCGGTAAACTTCAAAGCGGTTAACAATCAAGATACGATTCATGTTGAAAGGTACATGAAGGTGCCAAATCCTTTGTTTTAGGTTTATTAATATTTAAACAGTACGGTTGGGTGATTGAACTGAAACGTTGCTTTTGTATGATTGCATTATACAGAAAACACAATATGTTCAGTAACTGTGAAAGTGCAAAAATTTCCATAAACCTGAACAAAAACATAAAACAATGACTTTTGTTGTGTTGAGCTTCCAAACATAGTTTCTATTAACTATGTACCTACCTATTGTTCGAGCGAACTCGAACATCGTTAACTATTTTACTCCATTCTTCTCTGTCATCCATGGGCACTTTTAGTTTTTCTAATTTCTATCGTTAACCCAGTGTCATATCTCAACTGGGCTACGTATGTAATTGATAGTCTTCCCTTCTTTCTCTTTCCTTGCTTTGGTTCCCATAAAAGCACGTTGCTGGTCAGTTCAGTCTTACTTCTCCAACTGTGTCGCCTCTGATCTTAAGCCTCCGTGAACGAAGTGTCCCTGTTGCTTTTCGTAGGTTACCATACAGCTCTTTGTTGGTTTTGTGCTCTTTCCATGATATATTTAATACAACTCTGAGCATTCTTGTGTAGTTTCCGTCAAGTCGGTCTCTCATTTTCTTAGTAAGTGTCCTTAATAAGTGAAGTTGTTCTTTTAGTGATGGCGAATTCTGGCTTCGTTTTCCAAACTTTAGTTTCTCGACCCAGTTCTTTTTAGAGATCACTGGCTTGCATTGGAGCTATATATATTGTAATTTACATCATGGCCATAACGGTGTACCATCTTTTGTCTTTGAATTGCGTTTTTTGAACTTTTTTTCGTTCTGAAGGAGTGATTTTCTTTACATTTTCAACTGAAATGTATAATAGAACAATTATTGAATTAAACATTTTGATATTAAGGTCTCAGACCGCATTATCACACATACATGATAACACAGACTTCAACCTTGATAATTCTTGACATCAAAAAAGTTTATTATACGGTACAATTAAAAAAATCCCTGATCACTTTCATGATATCCCCCCAACAATAATAATATGAAAAATCTGACTGTCCCAACTGGGAATCGAAGCCAAGATCTCCGAATCAACGCATCGGCGCTCTGACCGCTGAGCTATTGAGACACGGTCAGGACACTCAGAGATGTAATATATCAACAACGAGTTTGAGTGTTTCATCAGGGGATCCAAACACGAGAAAACAACAAAAAACAAAGCACGAGGTCGAAGGCCGAGTGGTTTTATTGTTTTCGAGTGTTTGGATTCCCCTGATGAAACACGATAAACGAGTTGTTGATATGGCATCTTCAATCAATCAGTCAATCAATCAATCAATCAATCAATCAATCAATCAATCAATCAATCAATAATCTTTATTTGAACACGGTATCACTTCATGCTCGAGCGATTTCAATTGAAAAAAAAACCCAACAAAAACAACAAAATTAAAAATAAACCCTCATGAGATTTTTTTCATGAGTGTGTTTAAAATGTATTCATACAGCAACTTGTTTATCTTCCATAGATAATTAAGATCTTAAGAATTAGATGAACACCGACTTTCATCTAATATCTTGGGCTTTACTGGAGTATCCAACTTCAGTCAGGTGATTGAATAAACTATTGTAATTGGCTGATTATCTCATGAATTATTAATGATTTGAGATATTTAAATATTCACCGTTCTTCTTAAGGCTCTACAGCGGAGCTCCTCGAATGACTTCCTCAAACAGGCCAAATAGCGAAACTACACTCACAGCTCTTGTATATATAATTACTGACCCTTATCGAAATTCTTCTCAGTCTGCATTATATCAACGATTTCAGCAAGCACACTGCAATATTTTTAATATTGCAGCCAGCATGTTTTTCGTTTCTCGTTTACAAGGGTCTAAAATCAGCGTTTCTTTAATATTCAATTGATGACATTTGAGATTTTATTGATTTTACCAAACAGAAACTATGACAGGGTCAGTAATTATAATAGATAATCACTTCGGCCAAATGGCATAATTGAATATATTGCATCCAGCTTGGCCTATTCAGCCAGCTGCAATACTTATTCAATAATGCCGTTGCATACCGGAGGCTTCAAAACAATTTTGAAACTAAGAGAGGTTTTAAGAAATAATATATAAAATCTGACTGTTCTAACCATTAATCGAACTCGTGCAATGCTGAATCAGCGCTCTGACCACTGAGTTATTGAGACACGGTCAGAGATTTTTATATTTAAAAGGCCTGGCTTTCAACATTTCATTCAACATCGTTCAACATTGTTGAATTCAACATGTTGAAAGCGTTTGGCCACCCCTGTTGAATGATGTTGAACGTTGTTGAATGGTGTTGAATGATGTTGAACGAAATTTGAACATGTTCAAATTTTCGTTCAACACGCGTTCAACATTTCTATTGTTCTCAAAATGTTGAAAGGTGTTGAACGCATTTGGCTACGTTTCATTCAACTTTGTTGAACAGAGACATGCGCCATATGGGATATTGTTAGGGTGAGAGCCTGGGCCAATTAATTGTTGAACAATGTTGAATTCATTTGGCCACTCGTGCTTTCAACATTATTCTCAAATTCATTAATAATTCATAAGGAAAATACAAAAGAAATTAATGTTTAATCAGTGTTTTGAAACTGGAGGAAGAACCATCTTGAAAGCAGGTGGCGGATTTGAATATCTCCCAAGGGACAGCGGGGCTGATTGAAATATTCATTTCAAAAGTACTAGTACCTTGAAATATTTCAAGGTACTAGTACTTTTGAAATATTTCAAGGTACTAGTACCTTTCAAATAATTCAAGGTACCTTTTCGTTCAAAAATATACCCAGTCTAACAAAAATATACACAGTAAAACAAATTGAACAACACGTTTGCAATCAAATATTACTATACTCACTTTAACAAAAATATGACACACCTTTCTAATCACACTAGTTGTGGTAATTTATAGTTACAACGCAATTATTCATGTTAACAGGCTGATTGTTTGTCTTTCTACCACTTGCCTCATTCTCAACTTTGTCAAAACTTTGCCCTTCCCAATCCACATTAAGCAACTCATCACTCCGCAAGTAATCTTCCATCAACGCTTCGAACTCACAATTGAAGTCTGACGACTCGCTCCGCTCATTGCAATCGATTTTATCTTCGAATTTTAACACTTCGTTTTCATTCATTAAAGCCGGAATCTTCAGTTTCGGGAGGACCTAAGACTTTCGAAACGCCTAATTCCTGTTGCAAACTCGGTCTCTCATAGTGGAACAAAGCATCCGACGTATGGCCAGTTCTACTCCGAATTAGCTCCTCTTTCTCCTTCTCGTTAAATAACCGAGATGCACAAGTTACACGCATGTGACTTGACCGTTTCTCCAAACCACCTTTCTCACACAACAAAGGAACAATGTTGTTCAAACTATGTATTCCAAGTGGAATATTTTTCAATTCGATTTTGTCAGTATAAGCTTGGAAATAGAAGGCACTACCTTTGATTCGCAAGCACTCGACTAGCTCTAAATATTGTTGATAAAGTCCAACAAGACAACGAGTATGCTCTTCTCCCTTGAAACACTTCTCGCAAATATGCTTTATAACTCTAGCATTTTTCTTTAAATCACACAATCCACCCTTATGAGTTTTAGACGAATTTTCTGTATACTGAATAAAAAGATTGCCAACTACGAAATCTCGGGGTCTTATAATCCTATGCTCCCCCGCTCCTAACCCGAAAATTTTGCCATTATAGAAGTATATGGTATTCATTAACATCTTAGCTGTACTGTTCCCAATAATTCCTTTCTGCCACATCATTTCTTCTTCCTCCACTGTAAAACCTTGCTTCTCCTGTTTCAAGTTCTTAATCCCTTCCCGATGAACATCTTTCATTTCGGCATCTAAAATTTGACGCAATCCACCAAACCTGTAGAAAAAAGTAGACAAATTATATCAAAACAAATGTGATTACTATAACGTGCACCTTAGATGAAAGCAATATGTTCAACAACGCCTACCGGCTATCAATCTAATTTAAAAAATTTTTAAATCTATTTTAAATTAAAATCTATTTTAAATTAGTTTATTTGGCTGAAAGACAACATCTTCATCGATCTCTTCCATTGTCCCGTTGCAACGCTATACCTATGACTAACCTTAACATGCAAATTCAAAACCTCATTTGCAAATGTAAAAGTATTCTAGCGTATCGATGCTCAAATTTTTACGCCCCTAGGGAAATTAAATACACTGTGGTGAGTTTGAGAAGTCAGTTCAAATACTCGACGTCGGACTTTACCGGGATTCCAAAGCCCTCGTGCATTAAAAAGGCTCGCCTTCGGCTCGCCTTTTCAAAAAGCACTCGGACTTTGAAATCTCGGTAAAGTCCTCCGTCTCGTATTTGAACTATTACTTCAACATCGTTCGACAATGTTGAATGCTGTTGAATGCGATATTGAAAGCGTTTGTCCAGGCCTTAGACATCGCCGTTCTTCCCAAGGAAGAGCTGAGCCTCTCGAATGACTTCATCGGAGCTACTCACAACTCTTGTATACAAGATGCTTCAGTTCAGAACAACTTTTTGGAACTAAGAGAGGATTTAATACAATAATAATATGAAAAATTTTATTGTTCCAACTGGGAACCGAACCCATGCAAGGTCTCCGCGAATCAACGCATCGGTGCTCTGACTACTGAGCTATTTGGACACGCAGTCAGGATCAGTCAGAGATCGCTATTTTTCTCAAGTATCTCGAAAAAATGGATTTACTCATATTTGCGACGAGGTAGATGTATAGCAAATATAATATTTATCGAAATTTGTTGTATGGCAAACAAGGGGAAGCCCGCATTTGTTACATATTTGCTAAATACTGAGTAAATACGGCTTCCCCACGTTTACCTTGCAGCAAATTCGAGTGAATATTGTATTTGCTACACATTTACACTTTTACAAATATAGGTAAACCTAATTTTTCGTCCAGTCATATTTACAAGGTAGAGCGGAGCTACCAGTGACAAAATTTTGCTCGTACTCCTATATGCATGCAGGTGGGTACCTATGCTATGTAGAACGTATTCTGAGGTTTATATGCACTTTAAGAGGGTAAAAAGTAGAGTGCTGCGTAGGCGGTGTTTTGGATAGAGCAAAGTGAAAAGATGGTAAACTGCCGAGATTTGTTTTGATAACCAAATACTGACGTTTCGCGCGGAACCCTTCATCAGAATTAAATGTGAGATTTCTAATCGTGCATTTGGAGGAAATATGTGGTGTTTGATAGAGTCAAACTGGAAGCACTGGTCGCATGCGGCCAAAGTGAAAGTTTGATAAAAAAAATTAGCACACACAAAGTGCAAATGATTTCAACTCTGAATAAAACATAATATGAAAATATTCCTATGAACGTCGCCATTAATGCAGACACTTTGGAGATGCCGCAAATCAAAACGTTAGAAAAAAAGACTTACAGATTTATGAGTAACTTGATGTATGATGTGTCTCGGGGATGTAATCATCCAATCAAACAATGTTAAAGTGTCACGTGGACAGCTCGTTTCTAAGTAACTTGACGTATAGAGTTTCTAGCTGTCATTATCAAGATGCTATCGGTGGCAACAGTAGCGATTGTCCATCTCTGTGTCATAGCTATCACGTTTGCCATCAGTGAAGACCAGTGTGGCATATACAGACTAGACCAGAAGGCAAATATTCATCCAGGAAAGAGGCTCACCAATCATAACTTTCTAAACGCAACCGTCGGACATCCCTTGGTATGTTTTAACCAATGCTCCGGGAACTGTCATTGTGAGTCGTTCAACGTTTGCGGCAACAGATGCGAGTTGAGTACATCGACAAAGGCAAGTTCGTCTGGAGATTACAAGAATGAAACGGAGTGCACGTATTATGATATGGGACGAGTCCAGCCCTCTACGGTAAGCATATATACATACGCGTACATAGTTTACCTTACGCAATTTTTTTTTAATGACGCAGTAATGATATGATAATATGAAGATGGATGGATGGATGGATTTGATTTGAGATCTTTATTTAAACACGGTTGTTTTATCAAGTAGTAATACAATATTTATTTCTAAATACAATAAAATATTACATACTTGCTCTTCCTAAAAGCCGTGTGCTAATTAAAATTTATACAATACCCTTGCTGCTATGCTTGTTTTCATTGGTTGTTGGCCATGATCTATTAGAGGACAGACCCATGGTCACGTCAGATCACGTCAGCTGACTTGCTTTTTTCTTTCTTCATGCCCCAAAACCCGACAGGTTTTTTTTAAAAACCTTTTAAGTTTTTGTATTGTATAAAACAAATAGATTCCATTTTTTTGTTGTCTGTTCAGTTATAGATGCACAGAAGACGTCACAACGTGGTAAGAACATCAGTGACCCACTCGACTGCGTCTCGTGGGCCACTTTTTTGTTCTTACCACGTTGTGACGTCATCTGTGCATCTATAACTGAACAGACAACGGCAAAATGGAATCTATTTGTTAAATATATACATATTCAAGAATAAATAGTTACTTATTTGCTTATATAATAAAGAACATTTCAGTTGGCACAGATAATATGGATGGATGGATGGATGGATGGAGGGACGGATGGATGGATGGATGGATGGATGGATGGATGGATGGATGGATGGATGGATGGATGGATGGATGGATAGATGGATGGACGGACGGACGGATGGACGGATGCATGGATGGTTGTGAAAACAATATGGAAAGGTGGTAATTAAACAGCTGACAAGTAAAACAACCTTTAATTTCGCCTGGTTCTGGATGGATATAAAAGGAACGGACACATGAATGAATGCATGAACTTAGAAAAGCTGGGGCTTCGAGACAGCAGATGTGTGTAAAATGTGAACTGTTTGTTTTTACATTACTATATAATTACACAAGCATCGGCTGTGTATATTATATTTGGTATAAAATTTTAAAATAACTTGGTCAAATTTTTGTCGGTTTCGGTCACTAACCTATATATATATATATATTAGTTCATGATCACCTCGGTTTCTTTTATGTACCGCGGTTGTTTGTTTATAATAATTACTCCCAACCACGCATAAATCAAGCTAATATATATTAGCCCGAGGCATGCAATTAACTTGATTTATGCGTGGTTGGGAAAATAACTGACGCAGTTACCTCGGGTTCGGTAACTAACCTATACTTAACTGCAGCACATCAAAGGAAATCGATTTAAAACAACCCAGTTAATTATGCCGCCTCATGACTTTGTCAAAGTTATTATAGTCCGTTACACTCGTGCAGATTTATCTAAAATGTCTTCTTTTTTTTCTTTTTTTTTTTTCTTTTTTTCTTTTATTTAAACAATATTTTATTAATACATTAACCCCAAGAGCTTAAAGCTCATCGTGGGGGCTCATGTTAAAAATTACATAAATACATAAATTACCACCACAAAAACGAACAAAAAAGGAGCACTTGATATTACATAAAATAACTTATGAGAAATGGCCTATATAAAATCGTACTTCGGAAAAAATAGCAGCATTGGCTTCAATATTTAAATTTCTTGAACCGTATAATAAGATATCTACTTGTTGTGAAATATTCAATAAATTCCACGTATTTTCGGCATGATGCATGACAGAAGCAAGCATTGAAGCACGTAGAGCAGCAAAACGAGGGCAAAACAATAAATAATGGGTCGCATCCTCTTTAGACGCACCACAGGCGCAGGATAGAGATAGAACACAGTTCATTAAAAAAAGATAATAATTGAGACCACAGTTGTTTAGTCTTAATCTGGTATGTAAAATAGAAAGATAACGTTCTCCAAGGTAAACCAATTTGTTAACGGGAGGTATATAGAACCTTTCACGTAACAAAGAAGTTTTAAAGGAAGCAATTGTTACAGATTCACGTAAAGATTCAGAGAGACTATTCCATAAATTTATTGTGGAATATAAAAAAGATTTCTTTGCCTTCTCGGTGCGAATGAAAGGTAAACACAAATCATTCCTAGTCCGAAGCCTATAAGTAGTTCTTTGGCTAACGTAAACAGGACAAAGATCCAAAAGATAACTTGGTGCAAATCCTTTTACCATTTTAAACAATAATATTAATTTATGCATTTTTCTTCGGTTACTTAACTTATGCAATCCACAATCCATTAAAAGACTTTCTCTATGTGTGCCTTTCATTGCTCCAGAATTAACTTTGCAGCATCATATTGAACACTTTCAAGCAGGTCCGATTCACCCATAGTACACCCGTCCCAAACAACATCAGCATATTCCATTTTAGAACGAACAAAAGTTTTATACAAAATTTCTAAAGTTGATCTAGGCAATTTAAATTTAAAGCCTTTCAACAAATTTAAACTCTTTGAAGCATTTTGATGTATCTTTTCAATATGAGCTTTCCAAGACAAATTGTTAGAAAGTAGAACACCCAAATGCTCTTGACTACTTACTTCATCAATTACCTTATCACTTAATTTCAAAATAGGATGATCAGGTTTATTTCTTTTTAGGGAAAAAATCATACTCTTTGTTTTTGATGCGTTCATTGTGACTAACCATTTGTCAGACCACAATGAAATAGCATTTAAATCTTTATTCAAAGCATTAGCAGCTGATTCTGGTGTAGAAACTTTATCCAATAACATAGTATCGTCAGCGAAAAGAAAACAGTCACTGTTGATATCATGATGGATATCATTAATATATATCAAGAATAAAAGCGGGCCAAGGACAGATCCTTGTGGTACACCCGCCTTAACTTCCTTCCAAGATGAATTGTTACCTTCTATGACAACTCGTTGTTGCCGGCCATTAAGATAAGATTCAAACCAACTTAACAAAGTACCCTCAATACCCAGGTTCTTCAACTTTGCTAATAGTCCCGCATGCCAAACTTTATCAAATGCTTTTGATATGTCTAGAAAGACAGCTCTTACTTCATTACCTCTTTCTAAACAATCGTAAATTTTATGAACTATATAAACCAATTGCATAATGGTAGAATCACCAGGACGGAAACCGGATTGAAAGCGGTAAAAAACCCCATTGCTTTCAAGAAAGGAATACAATTTCATGAATACGACCTTCTCGCAAATTTTACTTAAACAAGAGAGAAGTGATACAGGACGATAATTGGATTTAACTTGTTTGTTATCTTTCTTAAAAAGCGGCAAAACGTTGGCTAATTTCCAAGAATGTGGAAACTGACCAAACGAAAGTGATGTATTAATAAGCTTCGTGAAAGGCTTATGAATACCATAATTACAAAGCTTAATAATTTTATTACTAATTCCATCCACCCCACAGGCCTTAGCAATATCTAACTGGCTAATTAAATTAGCAACCTCCTCTTCCGCAACCACAATACTGGACAAAGAAGCATTTAAAGGGGGAGAAAGTTCAGGAAATACCACGTTCTCAGTGGGTAAATAGGTCTGACTAACAAAAAAATCATTAAACAGGTCTGCTTTGTCTTTAGAATTGAAAACATACTTATCATTTTCATATAATGTTGGTATTACTGAACTAGCCTTAGAACCGTACAACGATTTAACTACATTCCACCACTTTTTTGCCGACGTTATTGGGCTAGACAGCAGATCATTGATTTTATGCTGATGGTCTGATTTGGCTTTACGAATCAACCCAACAACAAAATTTCTTTGAATGCGGTACTTTTCCCACTTAAAGGAACATTTAAACGTGGTATAGGCCTTTAATAATCTGTCTCGTTTACGTATAGCTCGGCGAATGGTCCCATTCATCCAGGGTTTGTCTCTTGGACGAATCATTACAATTTTACTTGGAATGAAACGATCAACAATTGATAAGAACAATACTAACCACTTTTCATAAATAACATCTATATTAGATGACGTATCATCAAGGAAAATGTTTTCCCACCCAGCATGTAGAAGGGCATAGTTTAACTGATTTTCATCAATACCGTTATAATTTCGCACTTTTCTCATAAAGCATTTTGGTTTATTCATGGAAATTGATAGTTTACCAAATACTACATTATGGTCACAGTTTGACGATGTACTTAAAGTGCCTGTTGAGACAAACAAGCCCGGAGAATCAGAAATAATGAGGTCTAGAATAGACTCACCTGACTGAGTTATTCTAGTCGGTTCATTTACAAGTTGAACTAGATTGTTGCATTCCAAAAAATGGAAAAGTTTAAGGCCGACGTTAGTATTAACCATTGAGGTATCAACAAAGTTATAATGGGCATTAAAATCACCCAAAATAATAATAGACGTATAGTTTTTATTCCTAATATTGTCGAGGCAATCTTGAAGTGAACAAAATAAATCATCAGTTTGAGATGTACAGTACCGCTCAGAAATAACCTAACACTGCGGTTGCGTTTAACTGGCGGTTAGTTTGCGGTGCGGTTGCGGTTAATTGGCGGTTAGTTTGCGGTGCGGTTGCGGTTAACTGGCGGTTAAAACAACTCGTTCTCTGGCGTAGCGAGATAGCTTTCCCATTTCAAATTAGATGTCAAGCAGTCAGCACAACAGAGTGAACAGACTTGCTGTACTGGAATTAGGAGCTCTATAACAAACTCCACATAAAATTTTGAACTTATTTAAAGTAATTTCTACCCATAACAGCTCCATACCAGGGCAATCAAACTCATGTTTTCTCACATATGGTAAATAATTAGCGATATACATAGCCACACCTCCACCCCTACTTCCCACACGATCTTTCCTCAGGGGACTATTATAACCAGGAATCATAAGCTGCTCATTTGAATCAGGACCACTTCGGAACGCGTTTCCTGGCTGGTGTGATAACTTGCCGGAAATAGTTTGGTCAAAATATCGCCTTCCAAGAGCCACCGTGGTGCATTTGAGTGAGAAATCGACGCACTGGAGAGCAACGTGTGAATACGAGAAGTTAGGGGTAGATTATGTGGATTACCTGAGGAGTAAGCTCGATGTGACCAACCCACTGACCTACGATCATCGTGATATCGCCCAATCAATGGAATGTCGGTTGGTCGAGTATGTAGATATTCGTGGTCAACACTGCACAGACTGTACAGTACTGCCAATTGTGTTATGTATAGCCAGGAACCCTTTAGCACGAGTTACGGATGTGATTTTGCCGGCAGTTTTTCATCTTCGGATTGCCCGATCTGGGTAGTTCAGAAAAAAGAGTTCTATTTTGGCTGCTATAGCTCTGGCTGCCGTACTGGCAAACATCGTTGCAATGAAAGAACGGAGTCAACAACGCAGATCTGGTTTGGTGGCTGATCAAACGTAATTGACGACATTCGAAACTTGTTTCATATAAGCATTCTATATTTCACTTGTATAGTGTTTTTTTATTTTTATCAGTGCTTTGTACCCTGGTTCCCTGGTTTTGAACCTCTGGTCGAAGACGCCACCAATCTCGCTTTCATGTTGCAATAATCTAATTAACTCTTTCCTGTCCGAATCGGTCTTTAGTATTTTATTCTGGCTAACGCCAGACGATTTTATTCACCTCTGGGGAAGCCCTCTGACAGGAAGGAGTTAAAGCCTGATCAATAATGAAATACTTGCTACTAACGTTTTAGTGTGAGCATCATAATAATTACAATAATGCGTGACAATAATGATAATTTTGAACATAGTTTAATAATAATAATAATAATAATAATAATAACAATAATAATAATAATAATATTGATAATAATATTAATAATAATATTAATAATAATAATATTAATAATATTCAAAACTCATTAATAATTCATGTGGAAAACACAAAGAAAATCAGTACCATGTCCGTGGTTTTATACCTGATAAAACTTCTTGACGTCAGAAAGAATACTAATGAACATACAATTTTATATCAAGAATACTAATGAACATAACATGTAATAACGAATCGTTTTTGAAGCCATTCAAAACACTCGCATCACGTGTTTTAAATATTACATAATGATAATAATGTTAATGTTAATAATGATAATGATACTAATAATGATAATAATGATATTGATAATAATAATGACCAAAGTAAATTATTCGGTTCCGATTGTTCATACATTTATGCAAATTATACTTCGGGTAAAAACATATAAATTTCGCACTTCAACTGTAAGGAATTTGCCTGTGATATTGCGATGTAAGAAGAGAAAAGAATGTTAGCAAGGCGTCCTCGAAAGCAGTTAGACTTGAAAAGACTACAGAATTCGCTTCGTGCTAATGTTTTAACTTTGGTAAGTCATATTTCGTTGGTATATTTTGCTGCATTTTTAGGTTTATCACAGAACGTCGAATCTCAAATAAATAAATGTCGCACTTTCCTTTGCCTTAACAGATTTCCAACGACCTTCAGGCCGTCGGATGTCGATGTACGTGGAGGGTGAGCGAGGAAGACACCGAACTGGCGGCGAAACAAATAGCTTCCAAACGCTTGGAACTCGACGAAGCACTGTCAGAAATATATGGTGTCCAATTTTTTTTCTCCTGTATCACCAATGTAACGTCCAACCCGAAACATCCGGAGAGGAAACGGCGACGAACGGTATCGCCGGTCCCAGTAAAGTGTATCCTGCGATAGCGTACTTTGTGGTATACCGGGAGACAGAAGTGTGTAGCGAGAATGCCTTGTTTGCCGCTTTGCATAACCAAGACGTCGAACCGGAAGTGAAACGCATCAATACAAGAGCAACTAACGAGGCGAACGCTGCCGCGGAAACTGCTGCCAAACAACTCTTTCAAGTGGTTAAAGACCATGATAATGCAGCGGTGCAGCAAATGGTCGACGAATCCAATGCATATTGTTACGCTGAGTCAGCACGCAGATCGTCCAATGAAGATAGTAAGGTGGAACAACCAAGCCAGCCCAGGCACTTTCCGAGAAAGGCCTTTCGTGTGATGGTTGTTAACGAAATGGAATTTCTGGGAAAATTAAACAAGGCTATTGCCATGTTGATGGCAGATGGCCTTGTCGCAGATGGAAACTGGACAACGAACGCGACTCAGCCAAAACCGTGCCTCTCCTCTCCGAGCGAAGTTAGTGCAACGATTAAGAAGATAGAGAAAGTCATGAAGATGTGCGACCATGCGTTGTTTCGTTCAGATGTCTACGTTAAACCACCCGAGGCGACCATGACCTATATCAAAATGATGGACGTCAGAAGTTACCTTCACAAATTACTAACTAACGAGCCGATTCGCGAGATGATCATTAAGCATTTCCAAGTACTGGAGAAGATTCTGTCGCACCCAGCGTGCCAAATCATCAGCCAGATTTCCTTCAACGTGGATGTCATCGAAGTATCCGACGGGATTTGTTTTGAAATACCTACGAGGACTTTCATCCCATGTCCGATTCCACAATCTCATCGTGGAAACGTGTCTCCAAGGGCTTTCATCCCGTACGATAGCTCGACTCCACCACAGCCAGATTTTTTTCGCGACGGTATTTTAAATTCGTTCAGCGAAGTCGCAGTTCGAGTCAATTTTTTAAACAAGCTCTACCAGTGCTTGCTGGCCGAAAGGATGCCCCACAAGGTCAGAATATAGCATTCAAAGGGATGCCGCCTCATTAAATATTCAGTGTGACGCTCGGCGGTGTGACGCCCGATGTGACGCTCGGTGTGACGCCCGATGTGACGCCCGGAAGTAATGTGGTTGGTGATATAAGCCCAGCTCGAATATTATCTGAATAAGCTATGAATATTATATTAGGGTTAGAACCTAAATGGTCAACCACAGTAAGGCCCGTTCCAAACGCCGCTCTTCTCATGCGCCGAACCTAATGCAAATCAGCATAAACAAAGGATTTAGGTCATTATCATTAGGTTCGGCACATAAGAAGAGCGGCGTTTGGAACAGGCCTAAGTCATCCTAGAATCATTACTAACTAAACTCTCGTTTATAAAACAAGTCAAGATATCGTAAGAAGAACTTAAGATATATTTTAGATGGGGAATCACTTCGAGAAGTCATGAAAAGAACGATTTTAAGTGTCGAAATATAAACTAAAGGCAAAGCGATTTATTACTTTGAAAGCGTTGCTACGCTTTCTGTTACTAAGTGTGATATTTGCATATTTATCCTCAGTGCACGTGCAGGAGACAAAAGAGAAACTCATTAGGGGTCATTAAGATTATTAAGCGCTTGGGCAAGTCTAGTCAAGAGAGTCATTAGCAACACGCGTACATGTAATACAGAATTTAAAATATTTTATTGAGAAATATATCTCTACACAAAAAACTCTTGATTATTTAGTGATCTATCGGTAACACTAGCATATGGGCATACAGTACATCTTATATCCGAAGGCATGGATCACGAGCCTTGAATTCTGTACCACAAACATTACATATCAGCTTTCGATTAACGCATTTGTTAAAATATTTCCACAAACACTTAGGACACTCAATTACATGTGTAAAATTAACAGGATTCTGACAACGTTCGCAATCAACAGGTTCGTCAATTATAGAATTTTCTGATTCTATTTCGGTGTAATCCTTATCGTTTTCTGAATCTTCTTCGGAGAAAGTTTCTTCGTTTTCGCTCTCTGATTCTGTTTCTTCTTCTGCCTGCGCCAACATTGTTAGCACTCGAACATTTTCGATAAGGTTTTTGTCAATGTTAATGTCGACGAGTCCTTTTACAAATACGTTTAAACCAGCTGGTTCGGGAATTCCTGAGAAGTAAGGTGATACACAGTATTCTACCAATTCGGCTATTTTTGTGTTTGGTATAGTTCTTCCTTGATACACAATTTCTCCTTTGGGATTCCATGTTAAGTTGACATAGGATGCGAGTAAACTATTCAACAAAGAGGACGCGTTCGCTTCATCGACTCCGTAGTCAAAATGTGACAGTATTTCTTTAACACGAAAATCATCATGTAACCTTTCTCCCATAGTGTTCGGGGTTCGAATGATGGTCTTTAAAAAATATCGTTCTTTTTATATTAGTTCTGTGACTCCTTCTAAAACTGGACCAAGTAGGACATCAAGAAATCCTTCACCTTTTTGAACCAGTATCTCTTTTTTTCTCATAAAACTACTTCGGGGACTAGCCAAAGTTGATATGTCGTCGCTATAAGGCCTAACGACTTCAAGCAAAGCAGGTGATAATTGATATTGCGTTGACCAAAAGTTCAACATACAATCACAAATGCATCTAATTTGCTCAGGGCTAGCAGTCTCCAACAGACCTCGCTGTTGAATAGGTTCACTTGTACATAAAAGTTCAAGAAACGGTTTGTGCTTTTTGATCAACATCTCTATTTGACAGTCAGTGTCTAAATGAGGAAAACGCTACCAAAACACATATTTTAAGAGGGGGGGAGGAAGAGGAGGAGGAGGAGGAGGAGAAGGAGAAGGAGGACAAAGAGGAGGAGGAGGAGAAAGAGGAGGAGGAGGAGAAAGAGGAGGAGGAGAAAGAGGAGGAGGAAAAAGAGGAGGAGGAGGAGGAGCAAATAGACACACACACATACAAAAGCATTTAGCTTAAAATATTTATTTCGGTTTTCGCTCAAACATATACATATCAAAAGTTTTGGTAAGGTCTGCTTCTTAGATTATATTTAGGCGTTTTTATTTTAAAAGTAGCGTGATAGTCTTTCTTGTCTTCTGATGATAATTGGGACACATCTTCTTTTGTCATGGGTAAATATTTTGATCTATTCATAAATAGATGATGTTCATACTCTTCTCTATCATCTGGGGCCATCTTTGCCAAGTCGCTTTCTTTCCAATCCGAAGCGCTTTCCCAGTTATGAAAGAAATTATGTTTAAGCGTTGGTTGTTCAACGGTAGGAGGCGGTGTTACAAAATAGGTATTAGGTGTAGCAGGAGCTGTAGGGAAACTCCACGGAAGATCGTCAGTTTCTTGCTTTATCTTTGGTGTCAAATTTTCTGAAGTTTTTGGTGGCTGAGTTTGAAGATTAGTCAGAGGTTGAGACTGATTCTGCAGTTGGTTTTGAAACGTCAGAAAACGTCCTAACTGATTGGAGTAGAGTATGCTCTTTTCTTCAGGTGTTAACTGTGGCGCTTGTACAATACCTTGCATTTTTTGTTCTGTATTGTACATGGCATTAACGATCGGAGGTAATTGATAGGATTGCTTTTGTATGAAACTACCCAGCTGTTGCTGCAGGCTGGAGCTATTTTCTCCGGGTAGAACATTGGTCTTGAGGCGGTGATCGTCGTCCGTAGTCGGCTTTAGATCAAGCATTAAATAACCATGAGGGCGACTTGTGGCTTCCTCGGAGGAGAAAGAGGAGGAGGAGAAAGAGGAGGAGGAAAAAGAGGAGGAGGAGAAAGAGGAGGAGGAGAAGGAGGAGAAAGAGGAGGAGAAAGAGGAGGAGGAGGAGAAGCAAGAGGAGGAGGAGGAGGAGAAAGAGGAGGAGGAGAAAGATAAATGTATAATAAGAACTTCTCTAGAAGTATTTATTCTGCTCATGCTCTTCAATGAGTGAACATGTCTTATGTTTGCAGCACTTGTGGAAAAACGTTTTCAACACTATTCAACATGCAACGTCATATAAAAAATTCCCATAAAAACAGTACTTAGTCAAGACCAGCACATCTTCTCACTGACGCAACAGTCATGCAGCATCCGTTCACATGCATTGTTGCAGGGTGTACTCAGAGCGGCAAAACAGTATGGGTGAAGACACTTCTGAAAAACGCCAAAACTACGATTAATCCTCCTCCCGAACGTATCATTTGGTGTTATGGACAGTGGCAGCCCATGTATTTAGAAATGATCAAGACAATACCAGGCATTGGGCTTAACGAAGGCATACCCTCCGATATAGACTCTGATCATTTTCTTGATGTTTCTAAGCGAAACCTTATTGTTCTTGACGATCTCATGGACCAGTCAGGAAGAGATAAACGTATTGCTAGTTTATTTACTGAGGGAAGTCATCACCGGAATCTCTCCGTGATCTATATTGTTCAGAACATATTTCACCAAGGAAAGGAAACCAGAAACATCAGCCTCAACGCACACTATATCGCACTATTCAAGTCTCCGAGGGATAAGCAACAAATTTCTGTCTTGGCACGGCAGGTGAACCCACGTCATGTCCATGAATTTATGAAGAGTTACGAGGAAGCCACAAGTCGCCCTCATGGTTATTTAATGCTTGATCTAAAGCCGACTACGGACGACGATCACCGCCTCAAGACCAATGTTCTACCCGGAGAAAATAGCTCCAGCCTGCAGCAACAGCTGGGTAGTTTCATACAAAAGCAATCCTATCAATTACCTGCGAATGTTAATGCCATGTACAATACAGAACAAAAAATGCAAGATATTGTACAAGCGCCACAGTTAACACCTGAAGAAAAGAGCATACTCTACTCCAATCAGTTAGGACGTTTTCTGACGTTTCAAAACCAACTGCAGAATCAGTCTCAACCTCTGACTAATCTTCAAACTCAGCCACTAAAAACTTCAGAAAATTTGACACCAAAGATAAAGCAAGAAACTGACGATCTTCCGTGGAGTTTCCCTACAGCTCCTGCTACACCTAATACCTATTTTGTAACACCGCCTCCTACCGTTGAACAACCAACGCTTAAACATAATTTCTTTCATAACTGGGAAAGCGCTTCGGATTGGAAAGAAAGCGACTTGGCAAAGATGACCCCAGATGATAGAGAAGAGTATGAACATCATCTATTTATGACTAGATCAAAATATTTACCCATGACAAAAGAATATGTGTCCCAATTATCATCAGAAGACAAGAAAGACTATCACGCTACTTTTAAAATAAAAACGCCTAAATATAATGTAAGAAGCAGACCTTACTAAAACTTTTGATATGTATATGTTTGAGCGAAAACCGAAATAAATATTTTAAGCTAAATGCTTTTGTATGTGTGTGTGTCTATTTGCTCCTCCTCCTCCTCCTCTTTTTCCTCCTCCTCTTTCTCCTCCTCCTCTTTCTCATCCTCCTCCTCTTTCTCCTCCTCCTCCTCTTTCTCCTCCTTCTCCTTCTCCTCCTCCTCCTCCTCCTCTTCCTCCCCCCCTCTTAAAATATGTGTTTTGGTAGGGTTTTCCTCATTTAGACACTGACTGTCAAATAGAGATGTTGATCAAAAAGCACAAACCGTTTCTTGAACTTTTATGTACAAGTGAACCTATTCAACAGCGAGGTCTGTTGGAGACTGCTAGCCCTGAGCAAATTAGATGCATTTGTGATTGTATGTTGAACTTTTGGTCAACGCAATATCAATTATCACCTGCTTTGCTTGAAGTCGTTAGGCCTTATAGCGACGACATATCAACTTTGGCTAGTCCCCGAAGTAGTTTTATGAGAAAAAAAGAGATACTGGTTCAAAAAGGTGAAGGATTTCTTGATGTCCTACTTGGTCCAGTTTTAGAAGGACTCACAGAACTAATATAAAAAGAACGATATTTTTTAAAGACCATCATTCGAACCCCGAACACTATGGGAGAAAGGTTACATGACTATTTGACTACGGAGTCGATGAAGCGAACGCGTCCTCTTTGTTGAATAGTTTACTCGCATCCTATGTCAACTTAACATGGAATCCCAAAGGAGAAATTGTGTATCAAGGAAGAACTATACCAAACACAAAAATAGCCGAATTGGTAGAATACTGTGTATCACCTTACTTCTCAGGAATTCCCGAACCAGCTGGTTTAAACGTATTTGTAAAAGGACTCGTCGACATTAACATTGACAAAGACCTTATCGAAAATGTTCGAGTGCTAACAATGTTGGCGCAGGCAGAAGAA
Organism: Paragorgia papillata; assembly: GCA_035771165.1. Taxonomy (NCBI): domain Eukaryota; kingdom Metazoa; phylum Cnidaria; class Anthozoa; order Scleralcyonacea; family Coralliidae; genus Paragorgia; species Paragorgia papillata. The sequence continues at coordinate 1,448,611 of JAWNZC010000320.1, forward strand.
GAAACAGAATCAGAGAGCGAAAACGAAGAAACTTTCTCCGAAGAAGATTCAGAAAACGATAAGGATTACACCGAAATAGAATCAGAAAATTCTATAATTGACGAACCTGTTGATTGCGAACGTTGTCAGAATCCTGTTAATTTTACACATGTAATTGAGTGTCCTAAGTGTTTGTGGAAATATTTTAACAAATGCGTTAATCGAAATCTGATATGTAATGTTTGTGGTACAGAATTCAAGGCTCATGATCCATGCCTTCGGATTATAAGATGTACTGTATGCCCATATGCTAGTGTTACCGATAGATCACTAAATAATCAAGAGTTTTTTGTGTAAAGATATATTTCTCAATAAAATATTTTAAATTCTGTATTACATGTACGCGTGTTGCTAATGACTCTCTTGACTAGACTTGCCCAAGCGCTTAATCCTCTTAATGACCCCTAATGAGTTTCTCTTTTGTCTCCTGCACGTGCACTGAGGATAAATATGCAAATATCACACTTAGTAACAGAAAGCGTAGCAACGCTTTCAAAGTAATAAATCGCTTTGCCTTTAGTTTATATTTCGACACTTAAAATCGTTCTTTTCATGACTTCTCGAAGTGATTCCTCATCTAAAATATATCTTAAGTTCTTCTTACGATATCTTGACTTGTTTTATAAACGAGAGTTTAGTTAGTAATGATTCTAGAATGACTTACTGTGGTTGACCATTTAGGTTCTAACCCTAATATAATATTCATAGCTTATTCAGATAATATTCGAGCTGGGCTTATATCACCAATCACATTACTTCCGGGCGTCACATCGCGCGTCACACCGAGCGTCACATCGGGCGTCACACCGCCGAGCGTCACACTGAATATTTAATGAGGCGGCATCCCTTTGAATGCTATATGGGGGGGGGGGGGGGTTATCTACTCTGGACCTAAAGACTCCGGTAAGACGTCATGGGCGTCAATCTTTCATCGTATCATTCCCTCCAGTTTCATCGCGTCCATCACAAACGAGCGCCAGTTTAGTGCGGCCATGATCACCGAAACAACTCAGCTGGTATTCGTGGGCGAATGGTCACCGGCAACACTGGACACCGACCTAGCGAAAACGATTCTTCAAGGCGGCTGGATGGTAACAGCCGTGAAGCACGGGGAGGCGAGATGCGTGATGAACAATAGTCCATTTTACATTACGACAAACCAAGTTCCACACTTTGGCAAAGACGACGAAAATGTAAAGAGAAGAATCGTTGTGTTTACAACAACCTCCTTGCCTGAAACACAACCAGGAGTCGATCGTTGGATCTTCGATTATGCCATGGACTGTGTTGCGTGGATGGCAAACGAAATCAACCTACATCACGATCTGGTTAACGCTCACGAGCTCTGGTACGAGCAAGAAAACTCCCGTGATATTACGATCAACAACGACCAAGGAGAAGATCTCTTTGACAGCAACACAATGCAGCACATTTCTCACGCTGATCTCGAAGAATCCATTTCTCCAGCTGCAGAAACGGACGTCATCCACAGAAGTTTCGAAATCGAATTAAACCATCGACGACTCGCCAGAAAAAGACGCACAAAACACGATGTGCTTTTAAGTTCCGACGAAGAGCCGTAAGAAAACGAAGAAGAAGAAGACCTTCTGTTGTCGAGCACTCTCCTCCAGCCATTCATAATCACATCCGAAGAGGCAGACGACGAGGAAAAGACACAAAATGACGATCTTCCACTGGAAGAGGACGACAGACTGTCGACAACGCTTATTCAACCTCTCGTTTCTGAGGAGAATACGGACGACGAAGACAATGAAGAACCTCCCCAGTGCGGACGTCAAAGAAACGACGAGCCACAGACGGCAACGTTCTGGTGTAACACACCCGATAACGACGCTCCTGAAGAACATTTTGGCCAAACAGATCATGAAGCGCTGGAAAACGAAAGAGACGCCAACCGGGAACTAATCTGGCCGCGCGTCATGACACCAAGTTCGTGGGAGTTAAACAGCGCCACCTATGTCAGACGTTCTTCGCTGGCACTGTGACTTGAAAGATGTAGACCGAACTCACGCATTGTCATTTATCTCGAGGAAAAAGAAGGCTGAGAGAAAGAGAGATCGAAAGGAGAAGGAGTTTTCTAGCGCAGCAGATCCGCACATAGATGCTTGGATGTTGATAATCGGACAGCGAAGAGAAGTCTTTGACCTGAACGCCTTGTTATCAAGATACAAGAATGTACCAAAATATTTGGACCAATTGCGCAAAATGGTCAACGTCCAGGTGCTGCCTTGTTCGTGTCCCGTGGCAAAAGCATTTGAAAGATCACGAAAGCAATGAAGACGTAGACGCAGAGCAAGAAAGTAACGATGAGAATGTTGACAGGGAAGGACTTCCGCGACAGCCACAATTAAGCTCTCAAACATATTGGACAAAAATAAAGTCCTGGAGGCCGTGGTAGAGGAAATTTTGTTTCCCAATATTGTGTGACTACTGACCCGTTGAAGTGGAATTTCTATTGTTTGGATTTTGTTTATATAATTTTGTTTAAATAAAAGAGAGTAAACTTTGCTTAAACGTACCGCTTCGATAAATTGAGTTTATTCTGACTAAAATAATTCGGTAAGCCGTGATAACCCGACGGTAGCCCGTTGGTAGCCCGTGGATTTTCTGATTAGATTAGATTAGATAATTAGATTAGATTAATAGATTAGATGATTTGATTGAATGATTAGATTAGATTAGATCAATAGATTAGATTAGATGATTAGATTAGATTAGATGATTAGATTAGATTATAACATTAGTTGATTTGATTAGATGATTTGATTAGATGATTACATTAGATGATTAGATTAGATGACTTGATTCGATGATTAGATTAGATGAATTGATTAGGTGATTAGATTAGATGATTGGATTCTAATCTAATCATCTAATCTAATCTAATCATCTAATCTAATCATCTAATCTAATCATCGAATCTAATCATCTAATATAATCATCTAATCTAGTCATCTAATCTAATCTAATCTAATTATCTAATCTAATGTAATCATCTAATCTAATCATCTAATCTAATAGATAAGATTAGATGATTAGATTAGATGATTAGATTAGATGATTAGATTAGATGATTAGATTAGATGATTAGATTAGATTAGATGATTAGATGAGATGATTAGATTAGATGATTAGATTAGATTAGATAAATAGATTAGATTAATAGATTAGATGATCAGATTAGATTATTAGATTCGATTAGACAGATAGATAAGATTAGATGATTAGATTACATTAGATTAGATTAATAGATTAGATGACTAGATTAGATGATTCGATTGTAATCTAATCTAATCTAATCTAATCAAATCTAAAATTATAATCTAATCTAATAATCTAATCATCTAATATAATCTAATAATCTAATCTACTCATCTAATCTAATCATCTAATCGAATAGATAAGATTAGATGATTAGATTAGATTATTAGATTAGATTATTTGATTCAATTATTAGATTAGATGATTAGATTAGATTAGATGATTAGATTAGATGATTAGATTAGATTATTAGATTAGATTATTAGATTAGATTAGATTAGTAGATTAGATAATTAGATTAGATTAGATTAATAGATTAGATGATTGGATTCCAATCTAATCTAATCTTCTAATCTAATCTTCTAATCTAATCTAATCATCTAACCTAATCATCACATCTAATCATCTAATCTAATCTAATCATCTAATCTAATCATCTAATCTAATAGATAAGATTAGATGATTAGATTAGATGATTGGATTAGATTATTAGATTAGATTATTTGATTCAATTATTAGATTAGATGATTAGATTAGATTAGATTAGATTAGATAATTAGATTAGATTAGATTATTAGATTAGATTATTAGATTAGATTAGATTATTAGATTAGATGATTAGATTAGATTATTTTATTCAAATATTAGATTATATGATTAGATTAGATTAGATAATTAGATTAGATTAATAGATTAGATGATTAGATTAGATGATTCCATTCTAATCTAATCTAATCTAATCATCTAATGGAACCGAATAATCTAATCTAATCATCTAATCTAATCATCTAATCAAATCATCTAATCTAATCATCTAATCTTATCTATTAGATTAGATGATCAGATTAGGTTAATAGATTAGATTAGATAGATTAGATAGATTAGATAGATTAGATGATTGCATTAGATGATTAGATTAGATTATTAGATTAGATTATTAGATTAGATTATTTGATTCAATTATTAGATTAGATGATTAGATTAGATGATTAGATTAGATTAGATTATTAGATTAGATTATTAGATTATATGATTAGATTAGATTAGATAATTAGATTAGATTAATAGATTAGATGATTAGATTAGATGATTCGATTCTAATCTAATCTAATCTAATCTATTCTAATCATCTAATCTAATCTAATCTAAAAATCTAATCTAATCATCTAATCTAATCATCTAATCTAATCCTCTAATCTAATCATCTAATCTAATCATCTAATATAATCATCTAATATAATCATCTAATATAATCATCTAATATAATCATCTAATATAATCATCTAATATAATCATCTAATATAATCATCTAATATAATAGATAAGATTAGATGATTAGATTAGATGATTAGATTAGATTAGATTAGATTATTAGATTAGATTATTTGCTTCAATTATTAGATTAGATGATTAGATTAGATGATTAGATTATATTAGATTATTAGATTAGATTATTAGATTACATGAATAGCTTAGATGATTAGATTAGATTATTAGATTAGATTATTAGATTAGATGAATAGATTAGATGATTAGATTAGATTAGATGATTAGATTAGATGATTAGATTAGGTTATTAGATTAGAATATTAGATTAGATTAGATGATTAGATTAGATTAGATTAGATGACTTGATTAAATGATTAGATTAGATGACTTGATTAGGTGATTAGATTAGATGATTCCATTCTAATCTAATCTAATCTAATCTAATCTAATCATCTTAACTAATCATCTAATGGAACCGAATCATCTAATCTAATCATATAATCTTATCATCTAATCTAATCATCTCATCTAATCTATTCATCTAATGTAATCATCTAATGTAATCGTCTAATCTAATCATCTAATCTAATCATCTAATCTAATCATCTAATCTAATCATCTAATCTAATCATTGAATCTAATCATCTAATCTAATAATCTAATATTATCTATTAGATTAGATGATTAGATTAGATGATTAGATTAGATGATTAGATTAGATTAGATTAGATTAGATTAGATTAGATTAGATTAGATTAGATTAGATTAAATTAGATTAGATTAGATTAGACATATGAAATGATTAGATTATTAGATTAGATTATTAGATTAGATTAGATTAGATGATTAGATTAGATGATTAGATTAGACGATTAGATTAGATGATTAGATTAGATTAGATTAGATGATTAGATTAGATTATTAGATTATATTAGATTAGATTAGATGATTAGATTAGATTATTAGATTAGATTATTAGATTCAATGTTTAGATTAGATGATTAGTTTAGATGATTCGATTCGATTTGATAGATTAGATGATTAGATTAGAATATTAGTTTAGATTATTAGATTAGATTAGATGATTAGATTAGATTAGATTAGATGATTAGATTACATTAGATTAATAGATTAGATTATTTGATTCAATGAATAGATTAGATGAATAGATTAGATTATATGACTAGATTAGACTAGATGATTAGATTAGATGATTAGATGATTAGATTAGATGATTAGATTCGATTAGATAGATAGATAGATTAGATTAATAGATTAGATGATTAGATTAGATGATTAGATTAGATTACAGATCACATTAAACATTTAGTGTCGTCAAGCTATGGAGTTCTATCAACCTCACGTAAATTACGGAAGATGACTCCACAGAAAGTAAAGAAGCAATTAGTAGAAAGTCTTGTTCTTTCCAGATTAGAATACAATGATATCGTTTGCCATTCTCTTCCTGCATATCTACAGAAAAAACATCCGAAAATGCTGCCGCGAGCTTCGTGATTAACAAGTATTCAACCGAAAAAGATATGCTCAAATTAGGCTGGCTCCCTATCAATGAAAGAGTTCAATTCCATTTAGTAAACTAAGCGCTCATCAAGCCATCCACAATCCATTTTGGCCAGACTATCTTCACTTAACGATGCACGAACCCAAGATGCTCTTGAGTTCAAGCGCTGCACCACAAGTACACATTCCCCGAATAAAGGGAACCTTCCAAGACTCTGTATAGAAACTTTTGAATGAACTCCCTGTAGATGTAAGATTATGTGCTGATTTTAAATCATACAACCGACAAGTGAAACAAATCTTATTGACACAAGCAAAACTGCGTATTAACGAATAATTTCATAGGTGCATGTTTGCAATTTCTTATATGTGTAAATTGTTCTAAGTCTTTCTTATTCATATATCTATTTATACACCTTTCTATATATTTATTTACACATTTAATATTTTGAACATTTACATATACGGGTTTTTTTTATTTTCTATTTCTTTTTTATCCTTCACAAATGTAAAGCTACCTTGTAGAGATGTTGTCAATAAATCATTATTATTATTATTATTATTACTATTAGATTAGATGATTAATTTATTCAGATTATCATAGAGCTCAGTAGCCGGTGGTAGCCCGTCGGTAGCCCGTCGGTAGCCCGTGGATTTTAATAGGTTTATATAGGGTAGCCCGTAGCCCGTGATTGTGAATACAAAATAAGTTTCAGGTGATTTGCATAAACCTAATTTATTCAGATTATCATAGAGCTCGGTAGCCCGTGGTAGCCCGTCGGTAGCCCGTGGATTTTAATAGGTTTATATAGGGTAGCCCGTAGCTCGTGATTGTGAATATAAAATAAGTTTCAGGTGATTTGCATAAACCTAATTTATTCTAGATTACCGGCTACCATAGCTGGTATATCCGTTCCTGGGTGTTTTCCGTCTTTCAGATTCTAATTTTAACTAAAAAAACACATGTCACTCACGTGAACATGCAGTTTCGTTGATGCAATGCAGCTAATTAAGATGAGATTCGATTAAGCAACTAGGCTGGGTATGACATATGTGTGTCATAAATGTGTCGTAAGGCGGCTGCCAGTGCGCCTTTAATATGCCTTCGACTCTGACACTTGATTATTATTTAGTATGTAAATTGCTCTTGAAAAGTCCCTTGTGGGAAGAAGTAATTAAATTTGTAAATTGTGAAACTATTTGTTCCCATTGTCGTAGCGGATAGAGCTTGGTTAATATACATGCATGGGACCCGTGCATTGTAGTCGAGTGACATGTACGCTTGCTTACCAAATCATTTGTTAAATCGAAAAGTCCCACACGGAAATTAATTGTCAACGATCGTGGGTGCAAAATATTTAAGATTGTGCTGGGAAAACAGACGTCATTTCTCTTCCCAACGAATTCAGTTTACTGTTAAATGCTACGGGCACATGCTGCTCTTGATTGGAAGTCCTTTACAGGGGCTTTCAACAAACCGCGAAGACTCCATGTTGAAAAGGACGAGCACGGCTTAGATCGGTGTCCCGTGCCGGTATGCGATCATCCTGGTTTTGCAAGTCGACCAGGCTGTCGAAAGCATGTAAATGTGAAACATCCGTGGTATAAATACTTCGACGAGAAACCACAAATCGTGTCAAGTCAAGTGAAAGAAAAGACCGAGGTTAAGTGGACGAGGAACAAACTGACACTACCTTGCTGTTCGGTCGAAAATGAATTCTCTCGCTCATTTTCGCTTTGGTTACAGAGCACTGCAGGTGGAGGCAAAGCCGAAAAGCAAGCGGACATCTCGGTCACGCGAGCCCTTAAATTCATTAAATTTTGTTGTTTACAGTCGGGAGAAGACGAATCGACCGTTCTGTTGACTGTACAAATCATCGATTACTTTCTCGGCTTTTCCAAACTCTTAACCGATTTCCTTGACCATCTCCAGTTGTCCTTGAAAATGGGTCAATCTGGTCAACTAGGCTACGTATCAAGTTTTTCGGAACTTCTCGATTTTCGTAAGTTTAATTCCCCGCCGGGATCCGTGCTACAGAATTTTTCGGTAACAGAAGTATACATAAAACGGGCGAAGAAGTGCCTGGCAAAACAAATGCGATCCCACTGGACCACCGACCTTGATATTGAAACGCTCGAGTCCAGACGAAGCTGGGCTTCCTTGAGCGAGTTGCAGACGGTGATCCCCTTTCACATTGCTCGTTACAAGGAGATTTTGGAAGAGTGTAAGAAACGATCGACTCTTGTAAGTTCAACAAACTTGACATTTGCAACGCGATTCCTCGCGGTGTTTATGTTTGTTAAGGTAAAGGGATGTCGACCGATGACCTACCTACACTTGACCGTTAACATGTTTGAAAGCGCTAAAATGAATGGCGGGATGGTTGACCAGACTAGATTTAAAACAGCGAAAAAGTACGGGTTCAATTCCCTATATTTTGACAAAATCAGCCTGGGAATTGTCGACGACTACGTTCGGTATGTAAGACCACTACTGCAACCAAAATGCGAGTACTTGCTCGTAAATCGTAACGGTGCGCAATTTCAGAAACTCACTGAACTCCTAAGCATTCTAGTCTTTCAGGCAATCGGAAAGTACATTCATCCGACAAGATATAGGCAAATAATAGAAACCGAAAGTGTAGTTGCGTTGGACGTGGAGGAGCAGAAGATGGTGTCTGAGGATCAGAAACACAGTTCGAACGTCGCCAAAGTGCATTACCAGAAGTTGCGCTCGCGAGAGGTTGCCATCAGAGGAAGAACATGCATGGAAAAGTTGCGCGGGATCGAAGGAGAAGTTATGGACACTTGCGTTGAGCAGTTGAAAGCAGAACGTATCGACATCACCGGCAGCGATCGCAGTGATTGCAGCGACAGTGAAAAAGAACTTGAACTTGTCAGCAGAGAAGCGATGTGTCTGCAAGAGCCAACACCGCGAAAACGAAAAGAACCCGTGAGGTTTACCAAACAAGAAGACGATTTTATAAGAAGGGGCTTGGAAAAGTTCGGACCACGGTGGTCGGCTATCTTACGTCATCCTGACTATGATTTCCATTCTGGCAGAGAAGCAAGAACACTAAGGATGCGAGCGATCGCCATAAAATTATTGTAACAAATGATCTGATAGAACGTTGAAATGATAAATAAAATAAACATTAGAAAATATCTAACACTAGAATCTTTTGTTTTTAAGGGATCTGTTGAACAAAAGTTAATGAGAACGGCGAGAATAATAATATGAGCAACAGAATGTTAAATATACCTTACATATACGATGATACAGCCGCTTTAATTTTCTTTCGAATATAAGAATAAAATGGTCTTTAGTTTCGCTCGTTCTATTTTGTTTTCATTGAGTGAGGTGGCCTGGATTTTCCCCAACAACGATGCAAATATACACCCATCAAATTAAAAACCAAAACAATTTCGATTCAGAGCGTCTAAAGAACACAATATTCATAAACGATATCAATTGCTTTATCAGTTCGTCAAAAACACAGCGCGAATTTATAAGCTATATATATATATAAGTGAGTTTTGGTTCACGAAATGTTAGAGAGTGCTCAATACCATATATAGATAGAGCAAAATACAAAGTATGAAGTAAAGTTTTACCTTAAAGTCTTCGCTACCAGAGGTTTCACCCTAAACGGGATCTTCAGGCGACTGAAAAATATCGGTTAGTGGGCTGCTTAAATGCGTTAGTTGGGGCGTGGGTGTGGGCGTCGAAACGTCCGGCGCATTCATTTGGAGCGTGGGTGTGGTAGCGAAGACTTTAAGGTAAAACTATACTTCATACTTTGTATATATATATATATGCATGAAAACCAGAGCAAATAATATGTAAATTACAACTGAAACTTATTTTATATTCACAATCACGGGCTACGGGCTACCCTATATAAACCTATTAAAATCCACGGGCTACCGACGGGCTACCACGGGCTACCACGGGCTACCGACCTCTATGGTAGTCGTCAGCCGAAAACGATATCTAGAAGTAACTTTTACTTTGTCTTAGTGTTTCGGTTATATCTCTTAAAATGTGAAGGTATTCATGGCACGTACATTTAATAACATATCCATGCATGACTATAATCTTTTGATAGCGCTGTGCCTCGTATTTGTTTAAAAAATGCTTGCAAACTTTGGCAGATTAAACAAATGTTCCTTTTCAATGCCGAACGAAATCGTTATCAGTAAAGAGGAACTACGACTTTCTATTTTAGGAACTTATAGTTCCTTTTAAAGGAACAAAAGTACCCATTTGCGGAACTGTACGTTCCCAAAGGGAGAACGCATGCTTGTTCCGCTTTCAAACAGCGGAACCAACCGTTCCTAATTTGGAAAGGAGAACGACTTGTTCCTTTTCGATCCATTCCCATTGGGAAACGGACCAAACAATTGTGTTCCCAAAGTAATGTCGGAACTAAAAGTTCCGCTTGACATAGTACCGAAAATCAAAACAAAGCTTAGCGGCTTCCAAAGTCGAATTTAAACTCCACTCTCATTTGACTGGTGGGGCATCCGATTTTGTGCTTGATCGATAATCGAAATCACAATGGACCACTTTACCATTTGTAACGATGGTTTTATCAATAGTTCTCTGAGACAGCTATTCTATAGCTTAGAACAATGAAACTAAAACGAACAAATTTAAGGAGACGGTGATGATAATAATAATAATAATAATAATAATAATAATAATAATAATAATAATAATAATAATAATGATGATATTAGTAATAATGGTAATAACATCTCCCCTTCATCTCGTTTTCTGAATGGCACTCGCGAGCCTCTTACGCACAAGTGAACGGATCGTAAAACTTCAAAAGATATGCATGTTCGCAGCCAAGCTATAACGATAGCGTATGATTCTCCATTCTTTTCTGCTAAATGTTCTGCTAATGTTTTTAGAAAAACAGTGCATTCGATCCCCATCCCACTATTGATTCCAAACACAAGAGGTGTAAAAAATCCATGTTCGACTTCCAATACTCTTTGTAAATATTTTATAATAATTTCATTCTCTTTGAAAATTTGTGCCGCTGTTTTATTCTGGTTACTTGCAGAGTTAACATGCGTCACTCTTCACATCGAAAAATGCCGTAACTCCACGTTTATCCGCTCGCCTTAATGTCTAGTCGTGCTTCAGGGCTTGTATTTGCTGTTCTAAAATGCAATCTTTCGTTGTCAAGTGGTTGAAGGTGTGGTTCTTATTTCACATTCTTGCAAACTTTACTGATTAAGCCAGCCGCACACGAGAGCACCAACCAGCTGAGTTAACCACCTCGCGAGGGCATTTGCTCAGCAAGATTCTCTCGTGTGCGCGTCGTTTTTCCTGAGAATTTCACCTCGTGAGGCTGTGAGACAAATATCTATCGTGTTTGATATAAGAGAATCTTGCTCAGCAAATGGTCTCGCAAGGCGGTTAGCTCAGCTAGTATAGCTCTCGTGTGCGGCTGGCTTTACTGATGTCAGCAGGTCTCGAATTCCATCATGCCTCTGCGCCACAAAACCACCCTTCTTACATGACAGGGAATGGTTGATGGAAAAACTCTCACCACATGGACAATAACTTGGTAAATCGGACAACGGTAAATTATAGCGCAGACGTAGGGAGTCTCTAAATTCTTATTTGTTCAGGCACAGGCCCTGATCCTCAAGTGGCATTGCATTTAGCCATGAGCTGGCTCCCTTATCTCTTGCTTGATTCACTTGTGGTGATAGGTATGAAGGCAGAGAAGCGTCAATTCTTTCCCTTTTTAATTTAAGAGATATGGCTTTCAATTTCAGTTGATTATTTTTCATATCTTCTATTGGTGGCTCGCTTTGTTTCATCATCATACTCTGTGTTATAATCGACTCTACATGGGATGTTGTTATCGAGGTTGAAACGGCATATTGCTGTGGTGATTCGTCCTTCAGGGAAGGCATTCCCAAACTGATGATAAAGTGAAAAGTTCACTAAGTTCCTTAGTAAACTGTTCATCTTGCCCAAGAATTGTCGGCAGAAAAACTTCATTCAGCACGTTCTGAATGCCTCTACATATTCTTCGAAAGATTCGATTGTGCGCGTGAAATACGTGAATTTGGATATATATCCCTTTGTTAGGCCAATATAGGCTGCATGAGGTTGCAATTTTTGAAAGATAATAAGTTTATGATATTAAATAGATAGAAATAAAAATAATAATAATTGTAATAATGATAATGATAATAATAATAATAATACTGATAATGGTGATGATTATGATGATAATGATGATGATAATGATGCTAATGCTAATGCTAATGCTAATGCTAATGCTAATGCTAATGCTAATGCTAATGCTAATGCTAATGCTAATGCTAATGCTAATCAGCTAATGCTAATGCTAAATCTAATGCTAATGAAAAAGATAACGATAACGATAGCGATAACGATTGATAATGATAACGATAACGATAACATTAATAATAATAATAATAGTAATATTAATAATAGTTATAGTAATAGTATAATAGTGATGGGAATGGTAATGGAAATGGTAATGGTAATGGTAATGGTAATGGTAATGGTAATGGTAATGGTAATGGTAATGGTAATGGTAATATATAATGGTAATGGTAATGGTAATGGTAATGGTAATGGTAAAGGAAAAGGTAAAGGTAAAGGTAAAGGTAAAGGTAAAGGTAAAGGTAAAGGTAAAGGTAAAGGTAAAGGTAAAGGTAAAGGTAAAGGTAAAGGTAAAGGTAAAGGTAAAGGTAAAGGTAAAGGTAAAGGTAAAGGTAAAGGTAAAGGTAAAGGTAAAGGTAAAGGTAAAGGTAAAGGTAAAGGTAAAGGTAAAGGTAAAGGTAAAGGTAAAGGTAAAGGTAAAGGTAAAGGTAAAGGTAAAGGTAAAGGTAAAGGTAAAGGTAAAGGTAAAGGTAAAGGTAAAGGTAAAGGTAAAGGTAAAGGTAAAGGTAAAGGTAAAGGTAAAGGTAAAGGTAAAGGTAAAGGTAAAGGTAAAGGTAAAGGTAAAGGTAAAGGTAAAGGTAAAGGTAAAGGTAAAGGTAAAGGTAAAGGTAAAGGTAAAGGTAAAGGTAAAGGTAAAGGTAAAGGTAAAGGTAAAGGTAAAGGTAAAGGTAAAGGTAAAGGTAAAGGTAAAGGTAAACATGGCCAGAAATCGAGGACAACATGGCGGCAAAGCATGCGCACTGAATCCCTTTTTAATTAATTCAATATGGCGTCCTTCAATAGATTTCTTAAGGAAATATAAAAAACAATCATTTTCGGTTATTTACTATTGTAAATTCCGACATGCGAACGTCCAAAACTTCACCAAATTGAACAATCGTTGAGCCCTACAATTTCTATTAAGTTTGGAGCGTCCTAAATAGGTTCCCGACGCCCTCGTAAGATATCTTATTCTGTTTAGTCTATTAATCTGCTATAGCACTTATTTTGGAGCTCCAATTTTGGCTGCTTCTGTGTTGTTTGTCCACGATGCGAACGTCTGAATTTTGCTCGGGATGAACGTTACTTTGTTTTGCGGAGTTGTTCGTTCCACTTTTTCGTTGTTTAATAGGTTCCCAAACACCTTAAAATGTACGATTTATTGCAGCCGAGTCGTTGTAATTTAATCCATCAAGCGCCGAGATAAATACTGAACTCGGCGTGAAGAAGCAATGCATTCCTCGATAATTTCGGGTTCTTGTCCGCCATTTCTTATGGAGCTGTTGCTAGGTTGCTAGGGTCTTAACCGATGTTATTATTATTAAATGTGACTGTGGATTCAGAAATAATAACCGAAATTTATGCGGCAATTTTTGTGAGTATGAGTGTACAGGCCTGTCTAGACGATTAAACCTTTTGTAATTTGATATTTATGTAAGAAATGGGTCAATAAGACATTTTGGCGAATAACTCTACTTTAATTTATTGTTATAGACTTCTGTTTATAGCCGAAATTATCGATATTTAGCCATCAGAATTTTCAAATTAATATCCCATCTAAATATGAGCCCACAGGCCACTGCCGCTGAGTGTCCTGGATTTCTAGCCATGGGTAAAGGTAAAGGTAAAGGTAAAGGTAAAGGTAAAGGTAAAGGTAAAGGTAAAGGTAAAGGTAAAGGTAAAGGTAAAGGTAAAGGTAAAGGTAAAGGTAAAGGTAAAGGTAAAGGTAAAGGTAAAGGTAAAGGTAAAGGTAAAGGTAAAGGTAAAGGTAAAGGTAAAGGTAAAGGTAAAGGTAAAGGTAAAGGTAAAGGTAAAGGTAAAGGTAAAGGTAAAGGTAAAGGTAAAGGTAAAGGTAAAGGTAAAGGTAAAGGTAAAGGTAAAGGTAAAGGTAAAGGTAAAGGTAAAGGTAAAGGTAATGGTAATGGTAATGGTAATGGTAATGGTAATGGTAATGGTAATAATAATAATAATAATAATAATAATAAATAATGATAATAATAAATAATAATAAAGTATAGTAGTTAAAATATAAGCGGCCAATGTTTTTGGGCATTTAATTTACACTATGGCAAGCCAAAATGTTTAACAGTCGCAGGAAAGAAACTCTGGAAAGAAACGCTAGCTGCGTCTGAAACGTCAGTACCCCACTAATTCTGATACTCTTCTAAAGAAATACAAAAATCTCCGCCGCATGTGTAACAAGTTGATTAAAAACAGTGGAGCACATTTTTTTAATCACTCGGTGATACTCATCTGCGTTCAAAGCCAAAACGCTTCTGGTCTGCATTCTTTAAAACAACCGCCAACTCTAGTAGTATATTCCACTTCAAATTTCTCTCGCTACTAGCAATACAGATTCCCCTCGTTAATTATATATACTTAGTCGCCAATATAGCAAGACAGTCAGCCACCTTGTTCAATCGCTATTTCAACTCTGCGTTTTTAAGTGAGAGCGAAATCAGAGAGATCCCAAATTTACCACCAATATCAAAAGAGATTATCTCGGAGATAGTTCTAGAAGGCTGCGAAGTATTTAACGTTCTGCAACACCTCGATCCCAACAAAGCTTCTGCAGCTGACAATATCCCAATCTGCTTATTAAAACAATGCGCACTCATCATCACACCTAACCTAACATGTACATGTCTTTTCAACATATCACTCAAAACAGGTAAGCATCCGACAGAATGGAAACTCTCAAACGCCATTCCTCTGCATAAAAAAGGAAACGAAAGTTTGGTGCTGTAAATAGCAGGTCGACGGTGCGCTATTAGTCAAGACTATTACAAATCCTAAACTAAACTAAACTAACCTTATTTATGCTGTATAACTCTGTTATATCTAAACTGTTATCCTCAGAGGTACACCCTCATTGGTCCAGTGTTACTACAGGAGGAAACCGGAGTACCCGGAGGAAACCTGTGGTGTTTGGTAGAGTCAAACTGGAGGCACTCTTCTCACATGCGGCCAAGGTGATTTTTTAAAAATCAGATAACTGCACCGTGCAGGAATCGAACCCGGGTCGCAGAGGTGAAAGGCATATGCACTAACCACTGTGCCACCAAGAGTTTGGGTTTTGGTCGAGTTTTGAGCGTTGCAAGTCGAGGGTCGAGGGTCGTAAAATACACTAAAATTATTTTTGAAATGTAATAAATATGAATTAGTTGGGTTTTTTTTCAAGTAATAAACTCTTGTTGCGTCATTTACGCGAAGTGAATGATGCTTCAATGTTTTGGAAAACTTTTCAAGAAGGTCCGATTCAACCTTTCCTGCAAGCATAGCTTTCCAAGACGGCTCCTCTTGACGAGTCTGGCCGGCGTTAGAGTAAAAAGATGAAATTGTTCCACAATAACAGTGCGCATGAATGGGTTAAAACTAGCAAGACTTTAAATTAACGGTTTATATAATTACAATTTACGATTACGACCTGTTTCCAACGTCGAAATCTAATGTACATTACGTTTGGCGTAGCTTCCTCCGCAGGCAACTCTGTCGATTTACAAAAATAGCGCGGAGGTTTACCCTTTATTTGTCCCTTGAGTTGCTCGTACGTGTACCGCTTGCTGGAAATGGTAAAGGATCGGAATGCACGAAGATAATACACGAGTAAGAATGCGAAAAGCGTGGCTAATAGGTTACTAGTAAAGCCTAAAGGTTCTTTTAGGCAGGATTTTTGTAGACAAATTTACTAAATATATTTCCTGTCAGTCAGTACCGAGTAAACACCTTGTCGCGCGCATGAAATGTCCAAAAAATATCTATCTTCAGTTCCGCCTAAATATTATTTTTGCCGGTAGAAGGAAATTATGTACGTCAGAAACTTTAGCATGTTTTACGACCCTCGACCAACTACCCTCGACCCAAACTCTGCCACCAACAACCCCTATTTCCGGCATTCAGCTGATTGACTGAGCTACTCACTGTCTATTGGTCAATAATATAGCGAAAGAGTCAAGTTTCAAATTTAAATGCAAAAGAAAGGCAGAAAGAGTCTCAGTTTGTTTCTTTATAAAAGTAATACTAGTTATCCGACTACTTGGTTTATACTAAAACAAGCCTTGTCGACTGTCAGCTCATAGACAACTCCGGTTGTTGTCTAATTGATAAATAGTTTTCTCTTCGTATCTACTGTATACACAGGCAAACTGTATGTTGGGCCCTTGTTCCAAGAATGCACAGATTAATGCGCAACAAAACGATGGAGATCTGGGTCGAGATTTTTCAGTTGTAAAAATATAATAATCGTCTTACATGAAGTAGCAAGTCCGCGCAAGGAATTATTGGTATTGAAATAAAAATGGCGGGTGTTGTTTAAAAATATTTTGTCCTCTTGCCTTCTTGATGCTAAGATATCCTAGGCAAACAGTTGCGTGGAGCGTTTTATAAATCAAGACAAGTTCAAGAGATAGTTGAAGACTGTTGCTGAGCAAGACCTCGCCTCAAGTGGGACAGATAAATATTAAATATGGTATGTGAAGTGTTCAGTATTATGTATGAGTCAAATCCAACTGAGATCATCCCACCTCCCCTCCCCCCGGGCAAACCCCGGGCATTTGACCCAAGGTGAGCTCCGTATAGGCGGGAATTTGACGCAAAGCAATCCCACCCGGTCGGGCATTTGACTATTGAAAAAAGTTGGTCAGCAGTTGCACGTTAAAAAATCTCCTCGTTCTAGCCATCTCTTCAGTCTGCATGATCTTTTCTGTCGATATTCCACGAGAACATTTGAAAATGCCGTTGTTTAAAGTCTGGAATGCAAAGAAGGACGTGAAACTTTATGGTAGTGAATTTTTTGTTGTCTATGAATGAAATATTTCAAACAAAATCTTTTAATAGAGCCTTGACAGTCCCAGACAGTGGGGCATTTGACTGTGTTTTCGGTCCGCATAGTGGGGAATTTGACCAAAATCTTTCGGAAAAGTCAAATTCCCGGGGGTTTGCCGGGGGGGGGGGGATGATCGCAGTTGGAATTGACTCATACATTATAACAGCACCAGGCTTAAAGGGGGGGGTGTTAAGATCTCGGATATGGAATATAATATCTTCGGTAAGTTTATGCTTGTATTGTAATTTTTCTTCTGTTAACTGTATACAGTGAGAGCCAGGGTGCATTCCATGTACGTCACGCCGAAGATCTTCGGCGTGAGTTTCAAAAGTGCTCGGCGCGCTGGCGCAGAATCACACTGTGGTTGGCGCGCTGGCGCAAAATCACACTGTGGTTGGCGTGCTGGCGTACGCACGTAAGGTCTGGCAGTAGGACTGGCACACAGGCTGTACAGCAAACCTACTATGCTTCAAACTGTTCAAAGTAATAACTCACTAATAAGTCTAAAGTCTTTGAAATAAGCGATTACGAAACATAACAGTAAAACTGAGACTAAAAAAAGTTATCGATTATCTTTTTAGAATAGTAGAATTCCGGTTTGTTGTGGCGCATTAGATTCGTATTTTGATAATTTGCTATACTCTATAGTAACCGCTGACTACTTTGACCAGTTTGCACGTTGCCACTCGACTGACCACGTGACCCGAGGCGGTATGGCCACATGGCGGATTTTATACTGACAATACTGTAGAGTTTGAGTTCCTATCCGCTTGAGACTTGCTAGTTGCTGTCGAACGGCGCAGAAACTTTTTGATCAATGATCATCAGATCATGCGACTTCCTCAAGACAGCTTGAGCTTCTAGCTGCCAACGATAAACGGATAAAGCCGATAATTGATAAACCATTCAAACCGATTAAGGAGAAGAGCGATGCAGCGTGAGCGAGGTAAGAATTTCCGTGTATTAAATATTTAAATATTCGCCGTAGTTATAGGTCCAACATTGGCAAGAAGTACAAGTACTAACTGCGACTCTGTGATCGTTTAACTTTTAAATAACTTCACTGAAAACGTTTAAATAAATATAGTAATGTATTCGGTTCAGTGTTGTTGTACAGTAAAAACCCGCTAACAAGAACCTTCAACTATAAGAACCTCAGGCTGAAATTAAGAATTTATTTATATAAGAACATATAAGAATATAAGAACCTACCCCAGGCTGATTTGGTAAAATGTAGGTTCTTGTTAGCGGATTTTTACTGTATTGGTAGGAATTTTCAATTTTGAGAATCAACGACAGTCGACGACAGAAATGAGAAATTTGAGCGTATCTTTATCACTTATCACTTTATCAGATGATTCAGATTTTCTCATTTTCAGATATAATTATAAAGACACGACATCACATGGTTATCATGTTATGATTTCCAGATTTCCCTTTTCTCTTTTCCTCATCATGAAATTTATATGAAATATTGAGTTTTTGACTTTTTGTAGTTTTTGAATGTCTATTCACTCTATTGTCTATTCAATAACGTTCGCAAAGTTGTTGCCATAGCAACAACGATATGGCAACAACGATTACGCATCTTTTCACTACAGTTTCTGATTCTCAAAATGCCTCAAGTTTAATTTTTCTGAAAAATATTTATGTATAAATTTTGTGTCTTAAATTTGTTATTTGTGTTTTAGTGTATTGTGCTATACCTTAATTTTAACGAGGCTCCACACTACAGTATTCATATTGAGCCTGCGATCACGTTTTTATTGATTTGAGTAGTTCAACACTTCAACGGTACTTGTACAGAGTTGTGAAGTATTTTTCGCGTGGTTTCTATGGTAACCTGATCTGAAATTTTGAACATGAACTTTATTCAGGTTTTTGCATGTTAAGGAAAAACTCTGGTGTAGATTTTCTAAAACAAAAACTTTGTCATCAAAAAAAATTACACCAGAGTTTTTTCCTAAAAAATCAAGATAGATGTAGTTTGACATGTTGAATTGATATAGCATATGAAAAAGATAGGTCACCACCCTTTTTCAAAACTTATCATCAATTAAATGGAAATTTTAGCAACAATTGCGGGTGTCATCACATTGCTATGGTAACATCGAATATATGAAAAACGTGTTCAACATGTCTAAAGGTTTTTGTAATTTATTGTGGAATGTAAAAATAAGCGCTGCTGATGTTGTTGCACATCTAATCAGGCTTTGTTTCAAGAGACACTTGGCATGTAGAAAACTGTATGAAGCCACCTTAATTCAGTTTTTAAGAGATTGGGGTTACTCGCCTGTGGCTGTGGTAGTGCAAGATAATGCCCTCATTTTTATAAAACAAATTTCTGTGTGTGTAATTTATTAGTTATCCACTCAGCCATGGACCATATATGTGCTGTTTGCTCAGGAGTGATAGGAGATGCTCATACATGCACCGTATGTAGGGAGTTTGTCCATATTTTCTGCGGTATCCCAGAAGGAGAAGAAGGCTATGGTCAGAA
Organism: Paragorgia papillata; assembly: GCA_035771165.1. Lineage (NCBI taxonomy): Eukaryota > Metazoa > Cnidaria > Anthozoa > Scleralcyonacea > Coralliidae > Paragorgia > Paragorgia papillata. The sequence continues at coordinate 1,468,468 of JAWNZC010000320.1, forward strand.
AGTGAAATGCAACAATTGCATAAAGAAAGGTAAAGTACAGTATATTCACGAGCTTTATCTGGTCAATAATTTTATTAAATAACAGATCTTAAATATACAGTACCATTAATAAGATGTGCATTCTCTTCTAATAATTTGTCTTTAGATGCCGATATTGAAATGGTTTCAGAACAATCGCCTGTGGGACAACAGCAAAAAATGGCTATAACATCTTTGTCATCGAAGCGACAAATAGTTTGGGACTGGAAGGGAGGTTGCACCAGCGACAAGCATCCTATCCCAGAGAAAAAGAAGAAGCCTGATAAAAAAAATACGGAGAAGTATTTTTGCTTGGAGTGCTTGGAAAAGTCATTACAGGACAAGGGCGACGACAAGTTTTCTACTCTAAGTAGGATCAATCAATCCAGTGTCAATCGACACAAAAATAGATGGCATCACGCAGTTGGCAATCAGATTTGTACAGTTGTTCCATCTAGTGCACCAGAAATCAAGCGACTGTATACCAAATATGACAAAGCAAAAAAAGTCACAGCAACCGTTACGAAAGACAAAGGACACGCCCAACCGGTCCGCACACCCACGCTTATTCTTCGGCTAGACCAACCTGAGCAACCTGAACAGGCTGAACTGGAATTTATCCCTTCTATTAAAACGAAAAGTGCTGTTTCCAAGAAAGAATGCGCAACTGTTTCCGTGCATGGCTCATCAGATTTGACGAAACCGCCAGAAGCATCAACTCCAACTAAATGTTTAACGGAATTTCCTGCGTCACAGACACCTCCAACGAACCAAAAAAACGTTGCTTTCTTTTTGTAATCCCAAAGCCAACGCCGAATCAATTAACCAAGGAAAGAACACCAGTCTCGAAGACGTGATGAAAGCCATATCTAGTTTGTCAGTAAAAGTTGAAAACTTTGGAAAACAACACTCAACCCTTGAACAGCTGGTATCTGAAGATAGTGAAGTGCTGAAGTCTCTCACAGCAATGCGAACAGCTAACAATATCCACCAGTTAGCTGATGTATCGAAATATCTCGAGTTTTATTATGATGAAGAATCGGAAACTGCATTGCTGCGTTGCTTGCCTTGCTTTAAGTTGCATATTGCAGCCAGGCCTATTCTCAACCACCTAACGCCATTAGAATCCCAACGAATAATTAATTCATCAGGTAATGGAACAATTGGCACCGGGATCATCTTCAACAAGGACACCACACGTCTCCTTATCGAAGGGCACAACCAGACATGGTACAGGCAAAAAAAATCGTGCATCGACCACCTATGTTTGGTAGGCGATTGTGGTAACGCGCACAAGAGAGCTATGGAGGCATTTCGGCGAGAAGAAGAAATGGTAAAGAAAAATTCAACTGCAGCAGCCAACATATTTCGAGCCGCTATCGTAGATTTAAAGCTTGGTGCAGCAGCTAGAAATTTTGAGACCATGATCTCTTTTTTGTCATGTTGCTCTGTCGATGTTGGAAGTATTGGACATAGTCGCAAAAATTTCAACGACATTCTTTATTGTTTAGAGAAGTCCGTAAACCGAAGAGTCAATGCATGGTTAAGTCAACATCTACCTTCGACCTTATTGCCACCACATATGTGGGCAACAATCGATAAAGCTACACCGTCGCGTACGACAAATCAAGCCGTGCTTGTTGTAGCTCGAAACGAAGCTGGAATTCCTTGTCCAATTCCTATTGCAGCCCCACAGGTCTACACAGAGTTTGAGCCAGCTTCGTACGATTCTATGGCAGAACTTCTACTCAAATCGATTGAGGACAACTTTTCCAAAGACGTTCTTTCAAGGCTTTGTGGCGTGGCAGCAGATGGTCCCTACCAAGCAACGAGACATTAGACATTAGAAATCGTAGATTGCCAGGACGGCCAACTTGCATTTCCTGTAACGTGTGATCCTGCTCATGTACTCAATCTAGGGGTACTCGACGTAAAAAATCCAAACTCAACTAGTGGTCCTCATTTTAAAAGGTTCTTGAAAAGATGTAATGTTTTCAACACCATCCTTTCGAATGGAAAAGGATTTACCTTTTTACAACTCGTCGATGAACATGCAAGACGACCAGTTGCCTACGCTTCTCAAAGATTCGCAAGTTCTTCATACGAACAATGGGTAAAGATCGAGAATAGCTACGGCGCCTTTTGGAAGGCATTCGATATGCTGCATCCAAATCGAGCAGAAGAAGAGGAGCTGCAGTATATGATTGCTGGGTCAGATTTTATTGCTGATCTACTTGCCTTTCTCGACACCATGGAGCCAGTTGTGGATTTAATGTTACGAGTCCAGTCCCTTGACGTACCCATTTGGAAGCTTAAGCTATGGTGGCCAAAAGTTAAAGCTAAATTAGAAAAAGCTGCGAATGGCGACGCCAACTCTTTCCCGCGGTTACAAAAGGCTGGAGAAGCCATAAAGCCTGGCGACCAGTACAAAGGCGTTGATCTTCTAGAGGGATGGTTAGTAACAAATGAAGGTGGAGGAGAAGCACCGAGCGGTCTATTCACCTGGACGATGCGAGATGAAGCGGAAATTAAAGAAGACCACCAGCAACTGGCAATGGACCTAAAGACCGCTCTTGATAAAAGAGTTCAAACCGTGGTGGGTGATCGTTGTTTGTCCATCCTTGAAGTGTTTGATGCATCATCCCTTGTGGCTTTGCATCGTGGTTGTCGTGAAGATGATGTCTTGAAGTTAGATGTGTCGGACGGAGAATACGAAACCTATGGCGTGGAAGAATGCCGAGCACTGTTATCTGTTGCGTCCAAAATGCCACATGTTTCCACGTCAGGAATGGACTTTGATCCTCGATTGGCATTTCGCTTTATGAAGAGAATCAAAGAAGCTGTCAAGGTTGGCATCTGGGATGGACTCTGTCCAGACTGGTTTAGACTCACCAAAGACCGCACCCCATTACCATCACAAAACTCTCAGCTGGCATTGATTGAGGCTATTGAGTCAGAAACATTGGACACTTTGTTCAAGATGAAGTTTTGCAGTGGAAAAGAGTTTACTGTTTGCTTGCAAGAGCAAATCTTCTACAGATCTTTTTATGCCAACGAGGATATCTACAGCGTCGCAACACCGCCATCATGTGTTCTTCTAGATATCGCTTTATCGAAAGGAGGACCAGAAGCCATTGCTGAAAGTTTCTACAACTCCATGCGAGCGCAGCAACAATCTGGTGGCCAATCGAATGAAACTTTGGCAAGAAGAACGAAGCTGAACTGGTGTTTACCCTCATTGAAGAAGTGTGACAGCATCATTAAAGAAAGTGTCCGCTTGTACCTCACAGGAGACGACGGGATCAGACGTCATCGGAAAAACACTCTATATTCCAGCCGTGCCCGTGCTAAGGAATATTCTGTATCTAAAGTCGTTGATCGCATGGATTCTGAGCTGGGTCGTTGCCCCTTCTTAGCTGAGTAGCTGACTCATAAGTTATAGATGAGTGAGGACTAGACTATATACCTTCGAGAACGCAAACTTTTATTTGAGAATTGTGTGACTGTTATGAACATGATAAACTTGCAAACAGCAGTGAACAAGCAATATTGTATTCGTGATATTACTGACACTAGTATACTATAATTGTGTTATGAACTATAATATGAGTAACTTATAATCTATAATCTATAATTTATGTTTGTTTACAATGGCTAATTTCCAATGCCACGTGACGTGATTCATGATTGTTGAACAATAATATGACACTATAAAAATGTTAAAACGAGAAGCTGTTCAAATTTTACTGTGTGGTCGATTCAAGTCAACGTAAAACGCGCGCAAAGTCGCAAACACTGTATTGGGGATTGAAGTATTGACACTTTCGTTAGTCCCGTACCCAAGTAATTGTTTTGGGTGCAGATACACCTGTAAGTCAAAAACCTCAAGCTTGCAACTATGCACATCAGTGGGCCTAGTGGGGTGGTCGCGTGGCGCCGGCGCACCGCCCCTGCCGGCGTGGCGTTCATCTTCACCTCCCTCGGCGCAGCATCTGAACGCCTATGGCTTATCTTCGGCGTGGAGTTGACATGGAATGCACCCTGGAGTGAGAGTAATACCTTTAAAAAAAAATTTTAAAAATTTTTAAAAAATTTATTTTTGTTGAATAGGAAAATATGGAAACAAGTGGAACTGGGAAAAGAAAAATTGATGCCATTTGTGTTGAAAATGTAAATGACTCAGATGGATCTTTGAGTTCCTGTGCAAGTACACCAACATCCAAAGGAAAATAAATCTCTTCTGGAAGCGATCCCTTCAAACTCCAGAGAACAACAATATCTCAAGCCAAATCACCAGAGTACACAATTTACTGTGATCAAGATGTTGACTTCGCTGCGAAAGCTGGAAATATACCGCCTGAGTTACGGCATCGGTTAGTCAGGGGAACCATCAACAACATGATATCCACAGCATTTAACCCCCCATGGAACAGGATGCCAACAACAAATGAGGTGATGGAAATGGCTAAAAGTCTTGTTGTTACATATCCCCAATTATGCGACGATGCAACCAAACATGTAAGTTATAATCAACCTTTTTTTATTACACAGTCGACATTTTTTATTACACAGAATTGACACATCTTGCACCTTCTACTGTATACAATGCCAATATTTTGGTAATACATTATAGTACTGTACCTTTACCTTGACACTCATTTGACACTCGATACCATGATTTATTTTCAATACTTGTTATTCGATCAATTCCTGCAGTAAGGCAAAATCCACAATGCAATGTCGATTCATGAAATCGATAAACAAAATTGAATAGGGTTTTAGGATAAAACAACAAACAATAATAACAAATAAAATAGAAAGTTCCAGTAAATAAAATAAAATAGATAAAATAAAATAGAAATAAAAGAGAATGTTCCAGTTTACAGAACTGTTTGGCAGGTTTTCTTTTGTCAGTATCGGAAGTACTGTATCCTATATCAAAAGTATCGACATTCAATATTATTGAAAACATCAAAAACTCAAAGTATCGGTATCGACAAAGCCAATTATTAAATTTTTCGATAATATTGAGTATCGAACCAGCACTAACTGAAACTGCAATGGTCCTCCACCAATTTTGCTGGTCCTCCAATATTTCAATGATATTAAATTTTCACAAGTATATCAAGTGACTTATAATTTTATTTAGGTCCTCATTAATAATTTATTAGCAAAACACAATATCAGTGAATCACTAAAAATAAATTAATGTCTAATTATCAGACCGTAGTGGTATAGTAAATATATTAAAAATTAGTGATTAGTCCTCATCACTGCTACTGGTAGTCTGCTCATCCTGAGTGGTGTAGGGGTTTTGGAAATACTTCTGCAGCTGCTACTATTCCAAAGGTCGATACTGTAGCTGGAAGTGGATCAAAAGTTTCTATGCAACTAAATTGCAGCATAACAGTCATCTGGTCAGTAACTCTGTCCTCTCTCAAGCACATTCTTTGTTCTGTTTTGATTAATGTTTTGCCGCTGACTGAAACTTTGTTCTTTTTAATGAGTAAAGGAACTCAAAATAACAGCTGGTCAACAGTCAATTCTTAAAAATTCATTTGGCCAGTCACTTTCACCAGTGACCTGTCAGCCATTATTTTGATGCTTGTACATATAGGATAAGCATTTTGCTTAAAAGTACATAATTGTATGATTTGTTTTTGCTTAAATCTGATACTAGTTTTAGTAAAGAAAAGTGTGACTACGCCAAAATTCACCAAACTGAACAGACTCTTGCAATTGATCAAACCTGGTAGTTTTGTGAAAATGATTTGAATGTTGTTCAGACATCCCTTAATTTTGACTGGTCAAAATGCCAAATGACAAGTGTAGAAAAAAATTATTAGATATGCTCAGTAGTTTTTTAGAAAAACTGATTTTGGTCTCAATGTGTCATTCCCCATCCGTCAGCTTCAATGTTGTGCTTAAATGTTTAGGGTGTTATCTTCAAACAATTGAAAAAGAGACTTTATAATCTCAAGCCAGTTGAGAAGAAACAGGGGCCAAACAAAAAAAGAAAGAAAGAAATTGTAGACAAAAAAGATGAAGTTGAAAAAAATAAATACGATGAAGTTAATGTGGAGGAATTAGAATACCCTGGTTGTGAAACCTCTGGTGAGTAATATCCAATATGCACAACAGGTTTTACTCACCTGGAATGTTTGGGGTAATGTGTGAAAGGGTTAATCTCTTTTAGCATATACCTTGCAGGTGAATAGTGCTTTATACGCAATCTGATTGGCTCTTCTATCTCGGGATATCATGCACTATTCACCTCCGAGCAAAACAAAGTGGCTGGCAGTTTTGCTCTGTTTAGTGAAGAAAGAGATTTTGTGGTACAGTGTATATGCAAACAAGGCTGTTGTAGTAGAATAACGAGATATGTTGTGGTATAGAATAAGTCAACAAGGGAAGCACGGGTGGCGTGTGCTGTTAGGGCGCTGCCTCTCACCAATAGTTAAGCCCGGTTGGACGGGGTTAGTACTTGGATTGGTGACTGCTTGGGAATAACCCCGTTCTCGGTCGAGCTTGGGACTCATGTGAGTAGAGTTTAGTTGGTCTCTCCTGTGCTTCGAGGGTTTTTCGCTGGTTACTCCGGTTTTCCTCCCTCCATAAAACCAACACCTAGACCTTAGGAGGATAACCTTGCAAGGGACCTAGAGTCCTATTGTTACTTCTCCTGTACCGCTATGTACAGATGTTGATAAGATAAGATAAGATAAGATAAAATTGAGTAGAACAGTGTCCACAGACTACCTGTATATTTCTTTAGACTTTTATAGCCGTGAATATATCCAAAAATATATAAAAACTGTTTTGCTGACCAATCTCGAGTACACCAAGCCGAGTGACCTTATCTTGCATGAAATTGATATTTAGGTATGAGAATACTGAAAAAATAGGAATATGAACCTGTAGTTTATGAGGTATATTAATTATGCTATAACTACGAATATTCACCTATGGTATAAGATTTAAATAGGTAATGATACCTCCATCGGCATTGTCTTCAGAAGCAGGACATATAGCATACAGTAACGTTAGCCACCGCTATTCATCTCCAGTGCCCTTGGTGAATAATACTGTTAAATAGCCTGACCTTCTTGTCTTACATTGAGGGACTGGTGGCCTACAGTACTATGCTGAATGAATTTGTCTGGTGTTAACTAGAATTATAAAATGCTAAAGTGTCCCTTGACCCTAAATGGGTTTAACCCTTTACTGCCCATGCAAGAGTGCCTTTTAGTATTTTACTCTGGCTAACCTTGCTGCCTCCAACTACATTTGGGAATTCAGATGAGATGGCCACTCAAATGTACAAATATTGTCTAATGATTCCATATGTTTACTGTAGATGAACCATTCAGCCAACACATAATGGACAGGCACTATAATGCTTTGGTAAAGGAGATGCAGAAAGGCAAACCATCACCAACAAACATTAATTTATACTTAAATAAAGAATTTGATCAGCTTGTCTCACATTTGTCTTAACCCTTGGTACCATATTGGACAAAGTAATGGAAGCTGTACTTGCATTCGTTGGAATATTTTACGTCCTGGATATAGATTACCCTCCGTCCCACGAGCTTGGGCTTTCAGTATTACACAATTTTATATTTGGGGATAAATCCACACCAGCAGAACTGTTATCTCCCTTCAACACTGCCATTGAAGAATATACGAAGTTCAAGAACAGTGCGTAGACCATATTTTTTTAAACATTAATTTGATATACATACAGTATATAATATTGAACTTTTGTTCTCGTTTGAACAATCGTATACTACTATACGTTATAAACGTTATATACCGTGATTGAGGTGTCTACGCGTGCAACTTCATGGTGTGATTTCTTGGTTGGTGCATTAAAGGTGGAGATTTTATACAGTATCAAATAAGCTCAGGTTATTTTACAGACAGACTTCCCCTTTAATTGTAGTTTTTATAATATACATGTTGTAATTAAAACTTGCGGTTAAAATGAGTTATTCTATTATTAAAGTTAAAATGAGTTATTCTATTATTAAATTTTAGATTGCAGGTTTACAATTTATTATATTATATATTCAGAAATTGTACAGAGCAGCTTTTTTCCCTAATTTTTCTTACTTTAAGTAAAAATGTTCTTAATGTGATTCTTGGCAATATAATTTTACTTATTTTAAGCAAAAAAATGCTTAATGCAAGTATTTCTTGTTTTGCTTCAAACAAGAATCGTATAAGAATATTGTTACTTATGTTAAGCAAAAAATTGCTTTAAACAAGTATTTTTTTTCTTGAAACAAGAATCATATAAGAATATTATTACTTATTTTAAGACAAAATATTCTTGTTAAGATTCTTGATAAGAACTGTATTCTTGCAAGAAATTCTTGTCAAGACAAATATTCTTACTATACGGACAAGAACAACGTTGCTTATTTTAAGCATTTATTTGCTTAAAACAAGTTTGTTTTTACTTAAAATAAGAATCAGAATTTTGCTGTGTATATATATGCATAAACTAAAGTATGTAATATACAATCTTTGTATATTACATTCTTTAGTTTATGTTTATATTTAACAAATAGATTCCATTTTGCCGTTGTCTGTTCAGTTATAGATGCACAGATGACGTCACAACGTGGTAAGAACAAAAAAGTGGCCCACGAGACGCAGTCGAGTGGGTCACTGATGTTCTTACCACGTTGTGACGTCTTCTGTGCATCTATAACTGAACAGACAACAAAAAAATGGAATCTATTTGTTTTATACAATACAAAAACTTAAAAGGTTTTTATAAAAACCCTGTCGGGTTTTGGGGCATGAAGAAAGAAAAAAACGAGTCAGCTGACGTGATCTGACGTGACCATGTGTCTGTCCTCTAATAGATCATGGGCAACAACCAATGAAAACACGCATAGCAACCAGGGTATTGTATAAATATATATAGATATAGTATCAACCAACTGGTGGTCTATTACAAATCCGGCTTTCTGATTGGCTGAGCTACCATGGTCTATTGGTGATAGACCATAGCAGCGTTATCCAATGATAAACCTTCTTATAGCTGGAATACTCCTAGCTATTCTGACCAATCAGAAGCCACGGCATATTCACGCATCAAGCAAAACCTGGAAACTAGGCTAAAAATCAAACATGGCGTCTGCTAAAATTTTTATACGAGTGAAGAAAACATTGGGTCGAAAGTAATGGAAATATATTCAGTTTGACATTTTCGAATAAGAAAATGAATTCGCTTATGCCTATGGAGTATATCTACACCAAATGTGAAGCAAAGTAGTTACAATCTTGTGTTTTGTGAGCGATTGTTTACCATACGCCATCGAACTGCTCTGCATTATGTATGCGGAGACGTCTGCAAGCAAAAAGGTAAAACTATCCGAACATTTAGAACAATGTTTGATAAGACTTCTTTACGTTAAAGAAAAGTTGTTTATGGTTGATACTAAAACAATTAGACAACTCGTCCTCGTTTTCTATGAGCAGATAGTTAACTCGGCTTCGCCTCGTTGACTATCAGCTCATAGAAAACTCAGCCTCGTTGTCTAATTGTTAAATATTTATGTGAGACATTAATATACAGTATTCTTAAATAGGAAACTCTATAAATGCATAACTGGAGCGGTGCTACTAAACAACGTCCGTGACTGGCCTTCATTCTAACCGTCCGTGATCAATATTATAATAAATTAGTTGATATTTAAGAAAAACTGACCATTTTTTATTGAAAACTTTTGTTTTTGTACCATGGTGTTTTGACCAGTATGATCAAAGTAATTTAAAAAAATAAGTGTTTTTTGTCGGTTTGCTTTTAGTCGACTTGTTGTCGCCGTGACCGGTTTACGTGTGTACGGTAATTTGGGGGCTTGGAGGGCATCATACCGCGGTCGAAAACTATGGTACAAATAAAGTTTTCAATTTAGTATGGTTAGTTTTTCTTAAATCTTTATATATCAACTAATTTATGATAAATATTGATAACGGACGGTTAGAATTATAGCCGCGAACGGTCACGGACGTTGGCGGACGTTCGCAGACGGTCACGGAGGTTGGCGGACGTTTACGGATGTTCGCGGACGGTCACGGACGTTGGCGGACGTTCCGACATTCACGGACGTTCGCGGACGGTGTTTAGTAGCCCAGAAGCCAAACACGGAGGACATATATAGCCTGGCCTGAAGTACTATAGACTGCATAGTGCCTAATGCAAACACGAGAGTGAGTTGGGAGAATTCAAAAGTTTATGTGAACCCGAGCCGTAGGCGAGGATTTACTTAAGTACTTTCGAATTCTCCCAAACTCGCTCGAGTGTTTGCATCAGGTTATATAAACACGGGTGGCCATTTTCTTTTATGAAATAAGGCTAAGAAAAGTCACAACCGTGTTTGCATAGTCTGATATAAACATGCCCGGTAAGTGGCCAATCACAGCGTGCGTAAGACACAACCTATTTTATCCCCGAGCCCAGGCATAGGGCCGAAGGCCCGGAGCCCAGTGAAGGTGTTAATACGCGTGGAGTCATTTTACACGCGTGGACAAGTGTGATATGTGGACAAATTTCTGTGACCGGAATATTTATTAACTTATTTATTTATTTATTTATTTAATTATTTATTTATATCAATCTATGCATCAAAATTTATATCAAAATGAACATCAAAATATGGATAACATACTTGTGACAAAATTACATACTCAAAGGTTCAAAACACTTACAACATTGAATATAAATCCTAATACATAGAACATACATATATGTGTATACAAACTTCCTACTCAGCATAACAAATATAAATCTCGTTTAGTAATAAATGCATTGCATATTTGCATAGATTTTCACAAATAGAATCTATGGTCTTTATATATGAACTGCAGCGGTGCAGGAAGCGCCGAAGGTTTGCTAATCTAATATAAATGTAAACAAGGCCGTTTTTCTGAAAATTAAACAACGGATCTAATATATTTAGTAGACAAAACCTATAGTGTCACATTCGGCAGAATCAAGCGATAATTTTGATGTAGAATTTATTTAAATTCGGACAAACAGGAAATATTTAAACATGTTTTGAAACACGCGTTTCCAAAATATGTAATATGACACGCGACACCTACGCGATATCTAGACATGCACTGAACAGTTCACATATTGATATCTTACCGGTTGGAGAGGTGCTAAGGTGTGAAAATTTGGTCAATTTCTTCATGTAAACGCGGGTTGACTTGGGCTCGTGTAAAGTGTCCAGACTCGTCCCCAGTCGCTTCTTTGGGATACAATTATGTTTTATCAAACGTGGATCAAACGTGGGATCACAAGGGACTCACTAGGATAAAAGCGTGGGCGCGCGGGGTTTCACGGTAAGGGGGAGAGAAAAAATGGGAAGCGACTGGCAGAATACTAGAAATTTCTTGCAAATTATATGCATATCGTGCAACCTGGCATTATTTGCTTCGTAACCGGATTTTCTCCCTTTATTAGAGACAAATCGATATTTATATAATGTAGGCCTTTCAAATTACGTTTTCCTTCGTCATATTTCGAGCATCTCTAGATCTTATTTGCCAGCTGAAATCAATATATGGCAGAGTACGATGAAGATTTGAATGCTCACTGCAACACGAGCTTAGATGGTGAATTTGAAATAGGCCCCCTTCGGAATGACAAAATAAATGGTTTAAACCTAGGATTAGTACATGTTGTTTGTGAAAATTGTTCGTCTAGGTTAGTGTAGTCTTGAGAAAGACTGGTGTTGATGTTTTAATAGTGAGTGATGTTTCGCCGGCCTCAGCGGCGGTCATCTTCAGAGTCAAGTGAAATGTTTCTGTCAGGTTCGCCTTACATTTTCTTGAGGACAAGAGAGTTTGTTAGCCAAAAATGCACAATAAAGTTCGATGAAATGGTCTTTCTTCAGCATCTAGAATTTTTGCATTGCCATTTTGAATGTGTAATCTGCCAGTCGTTACTTTCTCTCTCTCCATCCCAGATACCCTTGCGAGTTTAGCCTAGCAGCGTACGATATAACGACTGGGGACGGGTCTGTAAAGTGTCGGCAATCATTCTCGTACCCAGACCCACGCGTCCTTTGACAAATCTGGTGTAAAATCTCGTGTAAATCGTATCGTATCCATAATCAATCGTGAGGTAAACGATTAAGCTACGCGTTAGAAATGACGGGACAATCTAGTTCGGTGTTGAAGAGAGAACGGAGTTGTAGGGGAGCACGGTTGGCGTGTGCTGTTAGCGCGCTGCCTCTCACCAAAAGTTAAGCCCGGTTAGACGGGGTTAGTACTTGGATGGGTGACCGCTTGGGAATGACCCCGTCGAGCTGAAAACTAATGTGAGTAGAGTTGTAGTTGATCTCTCCTGTGCTTCGAGGGTTTTTCTCCGAGTTCTCCGGTTTTCCTCCCTCCGCAAAACCAACACTTACATCATGGTAGTCATGTTCAATTGGGGCATTTCGCTCTGTTTGACCACCAGATGCTGTAGGCAATAAAGTTATTAAATCTAAAATCTAAATCTAACAGAAAGATGCCATAACAGCCATCGTTCGCGGAGTCGAGGACATCGTAGCTGTATTGCCAAGCGAATTTGGCACATTATTTATCAACTTCTTTCCCTAGGAACATCATTCAGCGCAGTCTGGGAAGAAATTGTTGTTTTGTTCATCTCACAGCTGGCGAAACTTACTGTAAGAATATGGGATCCGGGATCGAAGGCTGTTGTTTTGAGAGACGATCGTATAAGCATGAGTTTAGTATCACGATAATAGGCTAATAATTTGATAATACATAATTTTATATTTTCGAATTCAAATGTGGTGCACGTATTACTGTTATTTGATTTGTCAAATTATATCAAACGTACGTGTTTATGGCGAACAGAATGTACATTGTAAAATTCTTAATATTTTGTTGAATTTGTTTGAATTATTTTCATTGTTTCCTAAAGCCAATCAGAACGCTCACATTTACAGGGTTTCCCAGAGCCACAAGCATTAGCGCGTGGGTCTGGGTACGAGAATGGTCGGCAATATGATAATTTGTATCCAGTCTCGTACCCAGGCGCTTACGAACTGTCTTTGGCGCCAATTTTGTTAGTTGTCAAATCAGACTCCTGTGTAAACATGGCGAGTTCAAGCGCTCGCAAAGAAAAAAATTCTGAACTTTCATAAATCATGGCAGTGGTCTAGTGACCAGATCGAATATTTGACAGTCTGTCTCAGAAGGATTACAAAACTGAAACGGACTACAAAAATGTCGACTTCAATTCAGATGTCGTTGCCTTGTTTTCTCGCTTACGCGAACGAATTGGCGCGAATATAAGGCAACGACATCTGAAACAATCGAAATTTGCTTACGACGTTTTTCAACATCACCAGCCGTGTTGTTTGCCATGTTGTTTAGTGAATAATAATCGACCATATGTCTTGACACCAGGGTTGGGGAAAAAACTAGCCAACCCAAAGGCTTGGCGAGCTGTCCCGGGCTGGCTCTCAACCCGGGCTCGTGTAAAGGCCCCCTAACTTTCTTCGCGTTTAAAGACCAGACTCCTAAGCTTTTGAAATCGCATGTTGTCTATCAATATAAATGTCAAAGCTGCGGAGCATTGTATTTTGGGCGAACGCGCCGTCATTTACACACGCGTATCTCATCGGTTTTAACGGGTAAGAAGTTATCTCATCCTTCACCTTCAAGCATTCTTTGTCACTTTAACAAAATTTGCCACCCTATTTCTTCTGACGACTTTTCTGTTTCACTAAGAAATCTAGGGGTGCAAGTTTTTTCGGTTTTTTTTTTTAGTTGGGGAGGAGGGGGGAGTGAAAAGGTACAAATGCAATCACGCTACCCCCCCAGTTTGTCACATGGTTTACGTAACTAAATCATGACGCCATTAGATGCTTTGGTTATAACAACATCAGTTACGTTACGCAAGTACGCGACAGCGTTCACACTTCAATTACTTATCCACTCACGCTGCGGATTATTTTTTTTGGGGGGGGGCGAGAAAGAATTTCGGGGGGGTGGGCGGTACCCCACTCCTCGCCCCTCACCCCCCGTAGCTACGTGCCAGTTCTGTTTTGTCTTCATGTAATTCAACCTTTTGCTAATCAGAGAAAGTCTGCTTATTTCTAAATTTAAACCTTCCTTGAATGAGAACCATAAAGGCTGAAGCGTTTGGATTCAGCGATGACGTTGTAGCTTGAGTGGTTGGTGAACAGGCATTGGCTTCGATATTGCTTGCACCGTCATTTAGCTCTTGCTCATAGATCTCTTCTACTCTTAACTTTATTAATTCTATCTTCAACTTATCTTAATCGTAGCCAATCCGCGAACGTATACCAACCACATCACATCACATGCATGAGGCTTGATACCCATTGAAAATATGTAGGGAACTTCCTAGTGAACTGGATCACATTTCTTAATCTGCATATTGAAATCAATGAAGAAAACACGGCAAATCGCGATGCGAATACTCGTTTGGGAAGCAAGATCAAACACTCGTTTATCGTGTTTCATGATGGAACTCCAAACAATAAAAACCTTGGGGCTACGCCCTCGGTTTTCATTTTATTATTTTGTTGGGTTTTTTTTTTATTTTTGGGGGCTTTTTCGAGTTTGAGTGTTTCATCAGGGAGTCCAAATGAGAAAACTACGGAGCCCCATAAGTGCCATACTTTTGAAGTGTTATTTTTTTCTTAAATTTCTACTTTTTTTTGAAATTTCTACTTTTTTTTTGAAATTTCTACTTTTTTTTTGAAATTTCTACTTTTTTTTTATATTTCGACTTTTTTCTTAAAACGGCCATTTGAAAATATGGCTGCCGTTGCGCCCGGTTCTCTGCTTTCTGTCTATTTAATAATTTACTTGTTATTTCTATCTATAATTCTATCAATATCTTACGCCATGCCTCTCCACGATTATCTACCAGTATTGGAAGATGGTGAAGAAACGAGAGAAGGTCTGATAAGAAAATGCTTTAATCTTGGTTTTCCACACAACGAAATTTTGGTCTTTCTCTCTAAATTCCATGGGATTATGTTAGCATAAATCTAAAAAGACTGGGATTACAGCAGGCGAAGTGAAGGCAGTCCAATAAATGAAATAGTTTCTGCAATAGAAGAAGAATTACATGGAAGTGGAAGTTCCATGCATTGGATATAGAGCAATGCATCAAAGGTTAAGAGTAGATCGCAATCTTGTTACAAATAGAGAAACAGTCCGCCCAATCTTTAAATTTAAGAAAAAAGTCGAAATTTCAAAAAAAAAGTCGGAATTTCAAAAAAAGTAGAAATTTAAAAAAAAAAGTCGGAATTTCAAAAAAAGTAGAAATTTCAAAAATAAAAGTCGGAATTTCAAAAAAAGTCGAAATTTAAAAAGAAAGTAGATATTTAAAAAAAAAGTAGAAATTTAAGAAAAAAAGTCGAAATTTCAAAAAAAAAAGTAGAAATTTCAAAAAAAAGTAGAAATTTAAGAAAAAAATAACACTTCAAAAGTATGGCACTTATGGGGCTCCGTAGAAAACAAATGAAAACCGAGGGCGTAAAACTCGTGTTTGATGGCTGGCTATGCACATTTTTTGGGATGTCATTTAGGATTACTCAAAGTATCGTCCGTTTCTTTTGTGAACCGCTGGCGAAATGTGGTTTGCTTGCGGACACCCAAACACAATGTCGGTGGATCCGTGGAGAAATTTATGGAGTGCTCTGGTAAAGCAGTGGTTGAATTTAATCAAAATGAACCTGTGAAATAATGGACAGTTCGACTAAAAGGGACCATTTTATTCGAGTAAAGAATTCCAGAGGACAGTTCACGTCTGTGGTTCGTGAACGGTATTTGAGAGATGATATCTCATGTCGGAGTAACATTTGCTCAACTTGCATTCAAGGTTAGATGATCCCTATAATAATTAATTTACCAAAAGGCAGAGCATGGTTTAAAATGGCTTGTTAACGGGCTTAAACAACATTGCTTTGCCAGCGTGAACAACGTTGTTTGTGCTGATCAGCATGAACAACATTGTGTTGGCCAATATGAACAACATTGTGCTACTGTAGCTACAGTAGCATGAACAACATTGTGTTGGCTACAGTAGCATGAACAACATTGTGTTGGCTAACATGAATAACATTCTAAGACCTTACATTACATTGTGAGTTCTTACATTACATTGTGAGACCTTACATTACATTGTGAGACCTTACATTACATTGTGAGTTCTTACATTACATTGTGAGACCTTACATTACATTGTGAGACCTTACATTACATTGTGAGACCTTACATTACATTGTGAGACCTTACATTACATTGTGAGACCTTACGTTACATTGTGAGACCTTAGGCATACTTACCAAGTCTCACGCCTCAGCATTAATTCTCACACTCACATGCTGGACATAAGTGATCTCACGCCTCAGCATTAATTCTCACGCTCACACGCCGGACATAAGTGATCTCATGCCTCAGCTTTGTTTGTAGAGCTCCGTGCTGGTATTTAATACTTAACGCTTGAAATCCTGCTAAAAACGAATTAAATCTTATATTCTTATTTGTAATCCTCAAATGTATACATTCACTCAGGAAAATTAAAATTTAAATGTGACTGCAGATTTTCCAAGTCAGTGAGTCACATGTATGCCTCGCAGACTGCCTCCTCCACAGGCCCTCATTGCATCATGGACAGGTCACACTTTTCAGAGGGCCTGCCAGATCCTGTAAACAAAATGGGGACTGATCTCATCCCATTATGCACAGCGAGACTAGGCCCTAGAGGCAATAGTTTTGAGAGGGCCTGCAAAATCTTTCTGGCCACTGGCGCTGTTCGACCAATGTACGTCCAAGTTCTTTTAACACTGTGGTCAACCCACCAGGAAATTCGGTCTAAACTTTCTTACAGATCATGACAATGAAGAAACCAATTATATTTTAGAATTACTGACCTTCTGCCAATAATATTTTTAGCGACAAAAAGGAATTGAAGGAAAAAATATCTGCCAAACAAAAGCAAATTCGATGGTCAGGAAAGTACAAGTGTTTCTTATTGTTTTTTTGTTTATTTAGCTATCGAAGACTGTCAACTGACCAAGAGTTAATGAGATTTAATTTTGTTAAATTGTAGGCTATAGTGTAGCATAATTCAAGTTTCAGTTGTTGTGGAAACCAAAAAAGTATAAACCAAAGAGTCTCTGGGTAGACTAAAGTGTATTTTCATTGATTATTCCACCTGAAAGTTGACAAAGTTCAACCGTAATTGCTTTCTTCAACAACTCCTGCATTTTAAAGCTAGGATTCGTATGTCATAAGTCTTCAATGGCCTTCAAAGTTAATTATGCAAATTTATTCGGTGCCAAGTTTTGCCAAATTTTTTACAGGATCTTGCAAGCCCTAAATTCGGCATGTGTGACCTGTCGATGATGCAATGAGGGCCTGCGGAGGAGGCAGCCTCGCAGAGGCTTGCCGCAGTCTGGGGACGAGACTTTCATGCATGCGGTGGCCATAAAGAATGGGGGCTCAGCTCTGAGAATGAGATTTCCGCAAAAAATATGGCTGACATGGACTCGGAGGACTGGCTATCACGCTATTAAAATCATGTTTTTTTAAATTCTTCACAAATGTGCTGTCAGAATGCGGGAAGTGCCGTTTCAGAGATCCAAATTTCATGCAGTATAGGACAAAATGCGCTATTAAAATCATGTTTTAAAACTTTTAAAATTCTTCACAAATGGGCTGTCAGAATGCGGGAAATACCGTTTCAGAGGTCCAAATTTCAAAAATTTTAAAGCGGGGCATGCCCCCAGACCCCTCTAGATATGCGGTCACACGTCTGGGTATTACTCAAACTTGGCAGCTATAGATGCTTAATTACATTGTGAGACCTTACATTACACTGTCAGATGCATTGTGATAACTTATATTGTGAAACCTTAGTACTGTACATTAATACATTGTGAGACCTTATGTTACATTGTGAGACTGTACGTTCCATCAAGTGAGACCTTACATTACATTGTGAGATCTGACGTTACATGAGACCTTACTGTACATTATATTGTGAAACCTTACATTACATTGTGAAACATTACATTGTGAGACCAAACATTTGGTGAAAAGTATGTTGCAGATGACTGTAGTGCTTGTATATTCTTGTAAAAAACTAATAAATTTACGTGCATGACATTACAGGTGATAGTTTATTGATGCTGTCAAAGGATGTTACCCATTATATTGTTCCAGATTGTCAGGTAGTGTTTCATTCATTTATTCATTCAATCATTTGTTTGTTTGTTTGTTTGTTTGTTTGTTTGTTTGTTTGTTTGTTTGTTTGTTTGTTTGTTTGTTTGTTTGTTTGTTGGTTTGTTTGTTACTCACTCACTCGTTCATTCACTTGTTTGCTTGTTTGTTTGTTTGTTTGTTTGTTTGTTTGTTTGTTTGTTTGTTTGTTTGTTTGTTTGTTTGTTTGCTTGCTTGCTGGCTTGTTTGCTTGCTGGCTTGCTTGCTGGCTTGCTGGCTGGCTTGCTGGCTGGCTTGTTTGCTTGACTGTTTGTTTGTTTGTTTGTTTGTTTGTTTGTTTGTTTGTTTGTTTGTTTGTTTGCTGGCTGGCTGGCTCAGTGGCTGGCTGGCTGGCTGGCTTGCTTGGATGATGGATTTTGTTTTTTGTTTTTTTTAGGCTGCTTTACAGTATCTTGACATTTATGAGTTTGAAGAAGTTTCTGGTGTAATTTTTATGCAAACATGTGTTCAGTATGTAAGCATATACATACCCCCCCAGCTGGGGTGGTAGAAGGGGTGCCAAAACTAGCAAGGGCGCCAAAACTTAACAAAATAATAATAGACCTAGCTATACTAATTGTATAGCTAGGTCTTCAATGGGGGGATATAAAGATCTGAAATCTGTAATCTTTTGTGTTTTCTATGAAGTTTTATAATCTTCAGAATTCTGTAAAATCTCACTCCAAAATGCAGGAAATGGCATATCAGAGACTCTAGATTTCAAAATTTCCCGGGCGAGCATGCCCCCGGACCCCCCTAGAGGTTTCACGCTACTTCACCACTTGCATTGGCGTGGTCTTTGAGAGAACCTGAACATTGTTTGTTGTAATATTATATATTGCTACTTCAGTTATTTTAAAACAAAAAATGTGATCATTTATCAAATACAGTAATGTCTTTTTTCCTTTTTTCCAATTTTTTTTTTGGCGGGGGGGGGGGGGGGGGGGGGGGGGGGGGGGGGGGGATGGGGGGTGCCAAAGCTAATCTGGCCTCCCCAGCCTGAAACTTGCCACCACGCAACTGGTGACTACAGTATACATCATATCAAAATTTGCAATCCCCATCCAAATGACGGTTGGCCCCTGGACTTTTTAACAGACACATCCCGTGAACTTGTAATTACTTGATTCCTTGGCTCATTGCCACAGATGCACATGCAACCACTACGAGTTTATCCATGCGAGATAGATAGGGAAAATTGAATGAACTTTAATGGTCAACTCAAAGCAAATTACATTTTTCGCTTTATTGCTGCCTCCCACCAGGGAGGCAGCACACTATACTTGACATCTCTCTTGGGTTACCTATGCGTTACTCGTGCTCAGTCTTTTTGCGGAGCTATGTATGGCTAGTGTATATCAATTTTCGGATTTGGAGATGTGGGTATGACACTGCCTCCTCCGCAGGCCCTCGTTGCATCATGGACAGGTCACACACGCCGAATTTAGGGCCTGCAAGATCCTGTAAAAAATTTGGCAAAACTTGGCATGGAATAAATTTGCATAATTAACTACCCATTCTTAATAGCCATGGCTATATCCGAAGATTTTGAAGGCCATTGAAGACTTATAACATACGAATCAGGGGCGGCGCGCTAAGGTATTAAAGGTATTAGTCTAATACCTTTTTTTCTCCAGATTGAAATGAATTGTAAAATAATTATTCCATCACAAAGTACTTATTCTTATAGAACAGAAACGGAATGGAGGAAAACAACATATTTGTTATTGATTGTTTCATTTCAATTATCTGGTAGCTTACCGTCCTCGCTGACGCGCGCAACATCGTTAGCGACGAGTGTTTGAAAGGCTTAGACCTCAAGGTATTAGAATCTCAAAACTAATACCTTGACTTGACAAGAAACGCGGATTTTCGGTGTTAATTTAAATTTCACCACAGGTGGTACAATATTTATATTTTAAAGTCAGACGCTTTACTATTTCGATTTAAAACTGCTTTTATTTCGCAGCGAGAAGTCTGCAATTCTTTTCACTTCATTACATTAACAATATATAACATCTCAATATATAAATCATCCATGTAGTATCCGCTGTATCGTCTATTTCACAAGGAAACGCTCCCAACACTGGAGTTCAATACTTCAATAATATGGAAACAAAGAGCAATTATTTATAACAATTTTGAAGCTTTGATATGGTGACTAGAACTTATCTGACGAAAGGAAAACCTTCTTGAATCCATATTTAACAAAATGAAGGCATAAGTCCTCCTTCAAAGGTAAGAACCATGCGAATATTTGTATATCTAACAACGCAATCCTACAAGGTACCAGACTGCAAAGTTTGCGAGTTGCGCGGGCAAGTTGTGTCCTGAAAATTTCGTTTGCGCGGCGAACTATATTCGATAAGAAAATTTCCGCGGTTTAACTGTATTTATTGTAACATGAGTCATGCTGGTCAGCGGTTCTAGAGGCTCGAGACAAGAGGTTTTGAAACAAGTTCTAGTCACGTACAACAAAATTAAACTAAATTTGCGTTTATACAATTATGTAGTATATACAAATGAAATGATAAAAGTTCATAAAGATCAAACGTTCTTTAGATTGCATATCTTCATTACTGTACATAGATAGTCTCTGCATGACTGCATCAATTTCCGTTCAGTAAATAATTAAACGAGTTTAATAATAACAGCAACAGTGTATGAAAACTTTATCACAATAATGTTTGGCTACATTACGGTAAATTAAAGCATAAATGGAAGCCTTGGCGTAGATTTATGAATGCGTAAATCGCACGGGAAAGGTCGATTCAGATCGATTTGCACTCATTTGCGGGAAAATAAATCGATGTAGAGTCATTTAAGTAAATGTAAGGATGTTAAAGTAATTGCACTGTTTCATTCAACGGCCCAACCATTCGCTATTGCGGCGAATGCGCGGGCAAATATATAATTTGACGAAAATTGCGCGGGCAGACAGCCAATTACGGTTTCCAAGTGCGCGGGCTAGATATTGCCCGCGCAAAGCAAACTTTGCAGTCTGGACAAGGTATTAGTTTAGCGATTCTAATATATACCTTGGCCGCCTGGCGTTCGCAAAAGCAGGCAGACGTTGCGCTGATCATATGTATTGTCGGCGCATCACGCAAGCTATTCATCGCATCAGTATCGCCAAGATGGCTTGCGTTGGCGAGGCGTGTGGCCATCGCTGGTATGTTTCAAAACATTTTTCTTTACTATCGAGTCACAACTGTAAAATGTGAACTTAACAGGTTTGTTATGCATTGCCATTATGTTTCTAACTGAGTTGTCCCTGGTTTGCATTTCCAATTATCCACGGGTTTCTCCATGTCTGGCATGTCGCATATTGACATTCAATCCTGATTTCCGATTCTGCCCAAATTCCAACAATTTTAAAAATGAAATATCTTTAAAGTACACTTGCCGTTTGAATATAAGGAATGTACGGCCACAATATTATAAATCACATCACAGTCTCAGACAGATATAATTCAGTGGATGTTTCCGTTAATTTGGTCGTGAAGTCATCGAACTGCGTAGCATTTAGATGTTCATCTCGCTTGAATTTTTCAAAGAATACCTTCTGTAGAATGCTGGAAATTGCATTTCAAAGCCTGTCGATTTCAAAATTTTCTGGGGGTGGATACCCCCAGACACCCCTACTCTGTATACTACAACTAATACCAAAAAATTTACGCTCCGCGCCGCCCCTGATACGAATCCTAGCTTTAAAATGAAGGAATTGTTAAAAAGAGCAATTACGGTTGAACTTTGTCAACTTTCGGCCGGAATAATCAAAGAAAATGCACTTTAGTCTACCCGGAGACTCTTGGGTTTATACAGTTTTCGGTTTCCGCAACAACTGAAACTTGAATTACGCTACACTATAGCCTACAATTTAACAAAATTAAATCTCATTAACTCTTGGTCAGTTGACAGTCTTCGATAGCTAAGAAAAACCTGTACTTTCCTGACTGTCGAATTTGCTTTTGTTCGGCAGATATTTTTCCCTTCAATTCCTTTTTGTCACTAAAAATATTATTGGCAGAAGGTCGGTAATTCTAAAACATATTAATTGGTTTCTTCATTGTCATGATCTGTAAGAAAGTTTAGACCGAATTTCATGGTGGGTCACAGTGTCAAAAGAACTTGGAACCTACGTTTGTCAAACAGCGGCCGGAAAGATTTTGCAGGCCCTCTCAAAACTATCGCCTCTAATCTCGCTGTGCATAATGGGATCAGTCCCCATTTTGTTTACAGGATCTGGCAGGCCCTCTCAACAGTGTGACCTGTCCATGATGCAACAAGGGCCTGTGGAGGAGGCAGGGTATGACAGCAGTAAAGAGCCTGGGTACGAGGCTTTTAATAAGCGCCCTGCTTTTAATATATTCTGTATTCACTAAACGGTAAGATAAATTGATCATGTCTTTTATACTTGCTTGTGGAAGTATTCATCAAGGCCATGAATGTTTTAGTGGTCAGTCTCGAGGAAAACAGTGCTCTTTTATGAGCTTATCAGTGCTGTTAACAGCACAAACAAGTGAACGATTCAAATTCATCACTATGCAAGGAGGTGCAAGGAGGCAATATTTACTTGAATGCTTTTCACAATGGTCTTATCCCACGTGAAGAATTGTTGTCGCTGAACAACCTACCAACTATTGTTTGTTGCAACTCGTCCATTGACACATGTCGGTCAGTGATCGACACAAATCAGCCCATTGAGGCACCAAATTTATATACTGATCTACCCATTGTGGTGGAGCCTATTGAGGCACAAAATAACATTGATCTACCCATTGTGGTGGAGCCCATTGAGGCACAAAATAACATTGATCTACCCATTGTGGTGGAGCTCATTGAGGCACAAAATAACATTGATCTACCCATTGTGGTGGAGCCCATTGAGGCGCAACATAACATTGATCTACCCATTGTGGTGGAGCTCATTGAGGCACAAAATAACATTGATCTACCCATTGTGGTGGAGTCCATTGAGGCACAAAATAAATGCTTACAGACTTACATATGTGAAAGTATGGCTAACTAAAGTTTTCGCTTTACCCAGCTTGTGATGTCGCATGCATATAAAAAATGTATCCAAGATGGCAGATATTGATTTAGATTAGCAACTTTAAAAGTGCAAAATATAAATAACACACTAGATTGTATCTTCATGTCATTGGTTTGCTTTTGAAATTTTTTGTTTTTGTTGCCCATACCCTTTAAAAAGTAAATGAATAATACTTTATTATGTCGATATTTTGTTAGGTTATGTCTAAGATTGGTCGAAGACAGCAGCGGAGATTCCGCAAGTTGTTCCAAGATGCTCGACAGGATTGCGTGGTGTTTAATAATGCATTTCATAAACGCTGCTTTTCTGACAGGCATACTGGAGAGACTAGTGACGAATGGAGTGCCAGGTACAGTCATTGAGCTCTATATAACTGGACTGCGGGTGTCCCACGAAAAAATGGCCCAAATACACGCCATCAGACGCCATCTTGTTAAGTCTGAGCTGCGAAATTGACCAATCACAGGGCAGCTTTTGGCTAACCTTTGTGTCTTATGAGATCAGAAAGGGCATGGGACCAAATTTAAAAAAAAACAAAAAAAAAACGAGCTGAGAGTTGACACATTTTGAAAGCCAAAAACGATTGTCGGTAAGCAAAAAGCAACTAAACCAAACATATTTACAGGTTTCTTTTCAAAGGATATTTCTGAATGGTTTTATGTATTATATCACAAAACTCGTAAAAAACAACGAAATCAGTCAATAACTTCATTATTAAACTATTTATATACCTTTGGTATTAAAGCGCAAGTCTTTATAAAGCCTTGAAGTATGTAGTTGGCAATTTCGGACTGTACTTGCTATTTCCATTAAATTGACCCACAACATTTAAAAAGCCTTCCGTGGAAATTTGGTCACCCACGGAGTAGTTTCGTCAGGTTTACCCTGCTTATGGCAATTTCCTAGTTAATTAGACCCAATATTACAACAAGATGGCGGACAGCACGCTGTCTTTGGTCGAAATATTTCAAAACACAAGAAAGATAGAGAAAAATTACAAAAGGTCTTCTTATACCATTTGACGAGTTCTTTCAAATGCGAAGTGCAAAACCCTTTAAGTACGTATGTATGAGTACTTTCTCTCTAACTATTTCCTGTCCGAGTCGGTCTTTAGTATTTTATTCTGGCTAACGCCAGACGATTTTATTCAACTCTGAGGAAGCCCTCGAACAGGAATGAGTTAAGAAGTATTCAAAAGAAGAAGGACTGGGAAAGCTACTCGATTGAAAAGTTATTTTGGTATACAGCTTTATTTGATAGAACATTCGAAATTTGGTAAGGTTTGATATGCTGTCGAAACAGAGAACGTAGGAGTCTAACGTTTCGAGCGAAGGCCCTTGTTTGTCCAGACAGGGTGTTTTTCAATTTTAGTAAAATTGTTTTGCTTTAAAAGACCTGTGGAAAGGAAAGGAAGCAATCATATTTTTTTTTTAATTTGATTGCTTCATTATCAATGTCATTGTAGGCTGGTATATGAAGCTGCTGTATGGTATTACAATCATTTAGAAGGCAAACTGCCTATCGTCATAATCAGCGATAATCCTGAGGTGAGAACTTTGCATCAACAGCTAAGATTGTCAGGACCGCCTAGAGGGGAAGGCAGGAAGGGCTATTTTTTTCAGGGCCTCATTATTTCATACGGCATGGTTACAGATTAAAAGATTTTTAATCCAGTTCGGCACAGCAGACGAAAATACGGGAATGGCACCCTCAAAATGCAGAAAATACCCTTTCATACCCAATAATTCAGAAAAATGTTGGCGGCTATGCCTCGGACCCATCTAATAACCATAGATAAAGGAGGTATAGATTGCCAACTCGGTTCTGGAGACAGGCCCACTATGGGGGATCCAAGATGGCGGATCAACCGGGCAAAAGATCAAGTTCATCTACCCTAACGGGACAAGTCACTTTGAATGACTCTCAAGAAAAACTAACTGTAAAAAATTGTTTCAAGCCTGTCGAGAACCTCAACAACATCAGTATGTTCGGAAAAAATATTAGTTTCCATTCGTAATGTCCAAATTTTGGACCAGTTATTTCGATATATTTTCAACGATGGAACTTCTTGCTTTTATTTCACTCGTTTTTTAGTTTAAATTCCCTTAGGATAACCTGAGTGTATTGTATAAATACTTTTGTTAAGATAATTTTGTTTTGTTTATCGTTGTCGTAGATTGCGAAAGTAAACGAAACAATGGCTGCCAATCTTTAAATCTGGTGAATGGCTGTAACTGTCAACCAAAACTATCAAAAACATTTCTGCCTTGAGTATATTCTCTTTTTTTGTTAATTTGAAGCAGTAATTTTCCAGAACAACCTCTCTCTTGATTTTCGCTAATTTGGTCACTTCAGCTGCCATCTTGAATTTCCACGCTTGAGCCGCCATTTTGGAGTTCAAGTTGTGAGTCCGCGATCTATACCTCCTGTACATGTATCTATGCAATCTCGTTCCCAGAGCCCACGTTCCCCACCCGGGAAACGAGACACTCTGGGAAACTCCGTTTCAAATCACAGGATTCTTGTTATTCCGATTGAGGTACGCATGCGTAAATATCCGAGCGGAATCTGGATAGTATGTTCTCCTTGTTTGACTTCTCCCCAAACAAGTCGATCTGGTTGCTCGCGAAGCTCGAATTACAGCATCTATACACATACGGCGAAGATATCGATCGCGGCAACGTCTTCACTGGAGTCTTGTCGTCCGACATCTTTGTTATTTTGGTTTTATTAATTCTACTTCGGTCACTTCAGACCAACTCATGCTCACTATTCAGCCAATAACGTAACGATTTGAAACGGATTATCCCAGAGTCTCTCGTTTCCCGGGTGGGGAACGTGGGCTTTGGGAACGAGATTGGTATCTATGCTGATAACTAGATGAGCCTTCGCTCGACTATTTAGCTTAGGTCTTCGGTCGTCACTCGGTGGACCTCAAGACCAACCTCGTACCCAGGGTCTTATTTCCGCTGCTCCCACCGCCCGCAGCTGCGGTGGCGAGCGGAGATAGGATCCTGGGTACGAGGTTGCCTCAAGACTGGGTCGAGATTTTCTCAATGTCGCGTAGATTTCAAAACGAGTAAACTTCACTCTCCATATCTGAAACGCTATATCTTCAGTTATTCACAGGCTTCAAAGTCAAGTTAAGATTTGGTATCTATTATGTCTGTTTCAGTCCCCTGGTGGACCTATTCACCAATAGCGGCGCCATCTTGAATTCGCAATGCATTGTGGTCTATCAAGGGTAACAAGCTTAATTAATCAAAGGTCTCAATGAGACGACTCACGGATACGCAAGCAAGCACAGCTAAAACCACTAGAAAATGCATTTGTTTGACGATGTAAAGAAATAGTGTAGTTCGAACCGTGAGTGTTTTTTTCCCCCAATACACTTACAGTTGAGACATAATGAAATTCATTCAAATGACCTTAGATGTATAATTTGGGGTATTTTTTATGATATTGAGGATGAACAACAGTTGTCTCATTGAAATTGACAGCTGACTCAGTAATAGTAATTATACAATTCAAAGCATCAGCAACTGCCTGTACCATAAGAGCATCACACCAAGTGCCTTGAGCTGACATATCCTTAATATAGTTTGCCCAAGACTTATCAGTAACACTGTCAATAAACTGTTCTGGATGAGCTTGAATATAATCAACACCTGCTTTCCTTACATTTAGATGATAATTAGGATTGTGATATAATTGGTGAGAAACGGCTTTAAAAAAGCAATCACCATTGCCACCAACATCAAGAGGCTTCAGATTTTTCAAAAGGAGCCTAGCTTCCAATGTTGACATAGTCTCTTTTTGCTTTTACTATGGAAAGTTTACTTGTGAAATCGTGTACAGGTTTTGTTTTAGAGGTTATGTTTGGAATGAGCTCTTGGGAAACATCTTGCACTACATCAAAATGCACGTTATTACTATTCTGAATGTAAATCGCATGCTTATCAATGGGTAATGGCTCATTTAACATAGTTCTGGAAAATTTTGCCCACTTGTCATTATTACCAAATTTTGTATATACATAAATGTCTGTGCAAAATATAAAGAAGCTGCAGTTAATATTTCAATATCAGTTCCCCATACACCAACATTCTTCATTTTAGATGCTGTTAAATAATTATCTACAGAAGTATACCGATGTGTGGTAATGAAATGAAGCGTGAACAAATGTTTGCAATAGAACGAATGATCGACAACAGACTCGTGTAAACCGCAGAAACGGTGAAAAAACAAGTGAACTACGAGTTCATCATGAAACAAACGGTTAAACTGCAGAAACAGTAAACATCAATACACTGATGGAGCTAGTAGTATGCTATTAAACGGCAAAAACACATGAAAAGAAATCAACAAACTCACCTCCTAGCTTTCGAAGTACTGTAGTAGATAATTTAGAACAGAGCGCGCAAAGCAGGCTGGAGGATTATATGCAAAAGTCGAGTGATAGCATATACTCCCAATACTCCTACGGAGTATCCGTGAGTCAAAAAGGTGATTGCGTATTTTTTTCTTTATAAACACTTTCGTGGAAACAATGTCTAAATATGATCGTTGTGATATTGGTAGAAGCAACAATTCCCGGACGTAGAAGGATTTATTATATGGCTGGGTTTGATTTCCGGTCCGTACGCAAAACGACGCACGCTGATTGGTTCCTGAGAGGTCGGGATTTTACGATATTGACCTCGGGTCAATACGCTTTTTTCTCGGCCCTGTAAGTTTTGGCGGTAAATTTCTGAGTTGATTTGAATACAAATAAAATAGAACTAGGTATCTTTATTCAAATATTCTGAACAATAAAATGTGTTGGAACATTACTGCTGGTTTTCTTTAAAGCTGTTTATCTAAAAACATGACAAATAAAAGCCGAACTGGTGTAAACAAGAAGGTATGGGGTTCCGTTGCGGACAAAAATATGAAAAGTGAAAATTCATTTGAAATCGAAAATATAATCACAACGACATTGAAATAGCAATACTTGAATATCAAAACATGTTTAGCGAAGTTCAAACCTGAGTACTTCAACTTGAAACTGCGCCGGTTGAGTTGTTTCTCCGGTAATTGAACTCGAAAAAATAAGAATCGCAATGACATTGAAATATATCAATACTTGAATATCGAAACATATTTAACGAAATTCAAAACTAAGTACTTCAACTTGAAACTTTGCCGATTCATAGTTAATGATTTATTATGAACTATGGTCGATTGAACTCGAAAATATGTAAAATTTAAACTTGAAAGGAAACGGAACAGTCCTCAAACTAATCCGTCGACTCGCGATCCGATCGATATTCATGATCAACATGGCTTCTCGATGGCTTCCAAATATCGAAGAGTTTTTCGAGTCGTTATTGCGGTTAATTGAGACTTCAGAAACGAATTTTAGCTCTTCGTCGTACGATTCATGTGAGTTTTTATTTCGACGACTAGATGCCTACGAAAGAACTTTGTCAACGCTGGATCGGACAACTAGATTTCGCGTACATTTTGAACGCATTTGTTCCCTTAATAACTTTGAGAGAGAGGGCAACGAGCTTAATAGTTCAGAAGACGAACTAAACTCTATGAGTTTATACGAGGGGCCTGGAAGACCAAAGTTCTCTGCTGGACGAGAAGAGATTGAAGCACTCAAGACAGGCGGGGGGTTTTCGTGGAGCGAAATAGCACGAACTTTCGGTATTTCTGAGAGAACATTACGTCGAAGACGTCATGAATTGGGTATGAATGTGGAAGGCAGGGAGTTCTCTAATCTTTCCGATCACGATGTTGATAACATTGTCCGTGATATTGTTGCAACCACCCCTGGTGCTGGTTTGAGGCTAGTACAAGGTGGTTTCCGGGAACGTGGTATTATTATCCAGAGACATCGCATTATACATTCAATGCACAGAGTTGATCCAGTCCTTTCAACCTTAAGAAGTGCAAGAAAAATTGTTCGGAGGACCTACAACGTTCCATGTCCAAATGCCTTATGGTGGGTTGGTGTTTTCTTTTTCTTTTTAAAATACTGTTTTATTTTATATATGGTCCAACCTGGAGGGATATCAATCCCACCATAAACTTCTCATTTTCTGTAAGTCCACCCCCTTAACTCTTTCCTGTTTGGATCGGTCTTTAGTATTTTATTCTGGCTAACACCAGACGATTTTATTCACCTCTGGGGAAGCCCTCGGACAGGGATGAGTTAAGGTGGCCCTCCCAAACATAAGTGCTCTTAATTTAATTTAATGTTAATTAAACAATCTTTCTGACTATAATTATTGTCCTTTTTTTTTTTATAATCAGATACTGTACTCCATTGTTGGGGGTTTTTGACAAAAAAATCCACCACCCCTCCCCTCATTGGATTTACACTTAGGTTGACACAAAGAAAATAATGACATACTGTACACATGTTGAAGGGAAAACATTTTTTTCATGTATTATTATAATTATATTATTCAATCACTCTTCCTAATGAAACTTGTCACTTCAATATTTTGATTCTATTTCTAGGCACATTGATGGTGACCATAAGCTTATTCAACCATACCGAATAGTTGTACTGTACATGGGGGTATTGACGGGTACTCAGGTTAATTGTTTATCTAAAAGCTTCCATGAACAATCGAGCGACAACAGTTTTAACCTGCTTTCAAGAAGCTGTTCAACAGTATAATCTTCCTTCAAGAGTACGTTGTGACCTCGGTCTTGAAAATGTGGAAGTTGGTCGTTTTATGCTTGATCAACGAGGATTGAATCGTGCCAGTATTATTACAGGGGTATCAGTTCACAACCAGAGGATAGAAAGGCTGTGGCGAGATGTTAATCGAGTGGTGCTTTCACGTTTTCTCAACATATTTTTGTACCTTGAAACACTGGGTGTTTTCAATCCAGTAAATGAAGAGCATTTATTTTGCCTCCATCTTGCATACATTGCACTCATCAATAATACACTGAAGGAATTTATTGGTCAGTGGAACCACCATCCATTAACATCTGAAAGAAATCTGTCACCTCGACAACTATGGGTGAAAGGTATGGTGACCCTCCAAAGCTTAGGCTACAGTGCTGTGGATGATGTGGTTGGAGATTTAAGGGATTTTGCTACCTTTGGTGTTGATGAGCAAGTTCCAGATGATGGTGAGTCAAGAAGGGTTTGTGTACCTGAGACAACCATTAATATTGATGCTAATCAACTTGTTGATATCAAGAGAGCTGTGAAAGCTTGTCGAGAAAATGGTGATATTAATGGCATTCAGTCCTATATTCTAGCTCTAGAACTCTTGAACTCTGGTGTTGTTCAGTAAAGCAAAGTAATTATGGTATTTTTGTGTATAGTTTAAACAAGAGTAAAAAAAGAGTTATGTTAATTTATAACAATAACAGATTGTTTGTTCAAAACACTCAGCATGTGTTTTTTCAAGTCTAATTCACGTAGTGTGTGCTCAAATTCTTAAAGTTGATAAGATAAGATAAGATAATAACTTTATTTAACCACGGTAAACTCATCAGGATTTTACATACACTAACTAATTACAAAATTACAGTAAATAAATCTCAAATTACAATTTTAATGCTCCTAATAATACTAAGTTAAAAATACCTGCTTTCCATGAGTGCCGTGCAATAAAAAGGTTAAGAATTTAAGTAGCTACTGCAGCCTGCTTTAAAATCACCCAGAGTGTTTGCCTCCCGCAACTCGATAGGAAGGCTATTCCATAGCACCGCACCACTATAACCAAAGCTTTTTTTTAGGTAGGTAGTACGGGGCTTAGGAATAGCTAGTTTGCCCTCGGTGTCTCTCAATGAATAATTCGTTACGCTGCTACGGTCCGTGAACATGGGACGCAAATAATCGGGAGCGAGCCATTAAGTGATTTGTCGACCATAACAGCTTTTTCAAATTTGCGCTGGGAGTCAAGTTTCCTCCAGCCAAGTTTCTCAAGAAGAAAATCAGCAATAGTGTCATAACTAGAAAACGTTAATACCCTGGCTGCACGATTTTGTAATTTTTGAAGCTTATCAGCGAGGGTTTTGTTACAATTATCCCAAACGACGCAACAGTAATCAAAATGTGCATGGCTGAACTAACGAATTGAAAATAAACTGTAGCGTCGTATCAGGGACAAACGATCTTACACGTTTTAAAGCTCCAACGCCCGAAGCAATCTTTTTAGATAACTTATTGATATGTACGTTCCAAGACAAATTCTCATCAATATGTATACCAAGAGACTTTGTGTGGGAAACCTGGTTAATAGGGATCCCATCAATTTCTAAAAATGGTGATGAGTGAAACGTACATATTCTTTGCCTAGACCCGATTAACATGAATTCTGTCTTTGATTGGTTTAGAGTAAGCTTATTTGCCATAAGCCATTCATTAACGTTCGCAAGGTCTTGATTCAGGTTGTGTTCAATATCATGAACATTATTGGTTGCGAACGTCAAATGAGTGTCGTCTGCATACATACGTGGCTGGGAATGTGCGAGACAATTGGGTAAGTCATTTATATAAATTAAAAATAGAAGTGGCCCCAAAATAGTGCCCTGTGGGATACCACAGGACAATGAACGGTTCTGTGAGAGAAAACCGTTCACAAAGCAGTTTTGGTTGCGATCACTTAAGTAAGACTTAAACCAATTACTTGCAACACTTCCGATACCATATGCATTTAATTTTGATAACAGTGTTCCATGATCCACAGTGTCAAACGCTTTTTTGAGATCTAAGAAAACGCCCAGTCATTAGTGGCCTCAAGAAGAGCAGTGACTGTGAAATGGAGGCTTCGGAACCCTGATTGACTATTGAAAAGTAGTTTGTTATCGATAAGAAAAACATTGACTTGATCGTAAATAATCCTCTCAAAAACTTTTGCCACAACCGGAATAATTGAGATGGGCCGATAGTTATTGAGATCCTTACGTTCCCCTTGTTTAAATAATGGTATGACTTTTGAACATTTCCATTCATCGGGAAAGATACCCGTATTAACGGAACGGTTAAAAATTAAACAAAGGGATTCTGCAATCAAGTCAGGACATTCACGAAGGAGCCTAGCAGATATTTTTATCTAATCCAGTTGCTTTAGATTTACTTAGCTTAGATAAAAGAGAAAAGACTGTGGACGAACTTATTGTCTTCAGTTGAAAACTAGCTCCAAATTCGTGACATGTAAGATAATCCAAATAAGAACGGTTGTTTTCATTGCAAGGTATGTTCATTGCAATAGAAATACAAGTGCAGGTGGGAAGCAAAACGTTTTAAACATTACTTAAAAAACTCAATAATTCATGAAGGGAAAACAAAAGAAAAAGAATATTTAATCAATGTTTTAAATCGGATAGAGGATTCATCCTGATTTACATAAACTTTTCGTTCAATTTTCTCAGCTAATAGTCAGCTTGTATCTTTAAAATAGTTGATAAACCTGAACCTTTAGTCCTTTATATGTATTTGTTTCATAAGCAATATAAAACATTCGCATCCAATCTTTATCTGATAATACAAACACTCGCCTTCGGCTTGAGTTTGTATATCAGATAATAAGGATCAGCTACTCATGTTTTATATACCGTATTTCTTACCAGGTTCTGGTATAAAAGGAACTGCTCATAATAGAATTGAAACATTTGAAATAAAATATTTAAGAACATTTAATATGAAACTATTTATCAAAACTGCACATTTTGACATCCTCTAGTTATTGTACTTTACAAGTTTGTACTTAACATTTTACTCCATACAAGTTAATCAAGATGGGGCCTGCACTGCACTGTACAGTGCATGCAAAACAAAACACAACACAACAAATAAATCACCCAGAAGGCAATGAGAACTGAAACTTTCAATATGAACATCTTGTAATGCATACAATGGAAATCTTAGGCTTTAGTTAGAATACTGAAATGTTATAGCATCAGCCAGGCTTCACACCGTATTAAATGCAGCTCCTTGCCGCACTGCAGCAAGCAGGCAGCTTGTAAAATTGTCTTGGTCTTCCTCTTTAAGTTTTTCTGGAAGAGTCAGCTTGCAAAGGCATGTTGATGAAAATATAGCTGTTGTGTCATCTACTTCAACTGTAATTTGTGTATCTGGCAAAGTGATATCTCCAGTTACAAACTTTAAGAAACTTTCCAGTTCTGTCAAACAAAGAGGTCTACATGTCACTGTACATATATACTTGACTATAATTATGAAGTATTTTAAAGTATTACGGTAATCCTTTCAGTTCCTGAGCTCTTAAAAATTAAATCACTTTATATAATTAAGAAATAATTCTCCAGGCGAACACCTGGCAGGCATTATTTTAACACAATTATAGTGCTAATTCCTACATACAACCTACATACAATAGGTATTAAGAACTGGTACGTGAATGCCCAGTCCTTAGTAGTAAAACATTAGTAAGTATCTTCAAAATTATTTTGTTATGGCCTTGTTTAAAAGAATATGCTGGGCAATAATATTTCTCACTAGAATTTAATTACCACCTGTTAAAGGTTCATCTATTGTGACGATTTTAAATAACAATCTATCTTGCAATATATTCAGTAGTTAACACAATCCTCAGCCCAGAGAGAAGTGCACAACAGTGTCCGTTGACTCGTCCATAACTGCAATGCATCAGTCAAACATTGAAGCTGCCTATATTAAAATAATTCTGCAAACCATTCAGCCCAGCTTAGGTATTTTAAATGTAACAGGACAAAAAAAACAAAAAACAGACAGCAAGCTTGATTAGTTGACAAACACACACCACGTAACAGATTATCAGTAGTACCTTGATGTGAAGCATTGTTAATGAAACTTGTCACTAATCCCTGAATGGTCTTGTCCTTGGTGACAAGTTTTACTTTATCCAGTACAGTAGAAGCCTGAATACTGTTTTTGTAATGGACAAACATCTCTTCAAACTGGTGAGGATCTTTACGTATTTCTTCTATTACCCCCAGAGTAGCCAGGCCCTTAGCAAAATTATCCAACATTGCAATAAGTTTAACTAATACATGGTAAGAAACAATAGCCTCTGCAATGATTACTTTGTTTTCATCCTAGACAAATAAATGTCAGAAAATAAACGTTTAAAAATGACATGTTTTAAAGGGGGTCACCATTGAGTATGTTGCAAAGAAAATCCACTTCCCCTCAAAAAGTATAATGAAATTAGACATCAAAATATAAAAAAGAGTAGAATCCGGATGAGCATGCCTACTACAGTATCTATACAGTATGAACTCCAGTTAGATGCTTAATTTACCATCACTATACTGTAACTAAGACAATTACGGGATACAACAAGACATATCGAGACTGCTGACTTATGACTATGTATGTCAAAAGTACAAACCAGTACATATCAAAACCTTTGCTTCACCATCTCAGTTCCAGCGTTTAAGGTGGCTCCATACAGTTTCTAGAAAAATGGAAAATACAAGTTTGAGAGTCCAAAACACGTGCATAAACAATTCGGAAAAATAATAAAACTAAATGTTATGCATAGTTAAACATTCTGACAATCAAAAAATGTTACCAAATAAATACCAACAGTTGTTGCTATGGCAACAATGACGTTTCAATATGGCTGCCAATTACCTTTCAAACTAATTTAATTCTAAAAAAACTTTGGTGACCCCCAATTTTTTTTTCATTAAAACTTTTCTTGAAGTATGAGTAATCAATAGGCCGATTTAAAAAAAATTCTGTAAAACCAAATTTTTTAAAAATTAACTAACATGATTTTTTTCGGGGAAAAAATTATTCCTTCTACAGAATTTTTTTTAAATCGCCCTATTGTTTACTCATACTTCAAGAAAAGTTTTAATGAAAAAAGAATTGGTGGTCACCAAAGTTTTTTTCCGAATTAAATTAGTTTGAAAGGTAATTGGCAGCCATTTTGAAACGTCACTGTTGCCATAGCAACAACTGTTGCTATTTAGTTGGTAACAGTTTTTGATTGTCAGAATGTTTAACTATGCATAACATTTAGTTTTATTGTTTTTCCGAATTGTTTATGCACGTGTTTTGGACTCTCAAATTTGTATTTTCCATTTTTCTAGAAACTGTATGGAGCCACCTTAACTGGTGCTGGAAGGTTGCAAATTTACTATAATTTTGCACTTTTTGTTATTTCAAAGTTGCAAGAAGAATAACATACAGAAGCTATGCAGGTCTTTCCACTTTCCTGGACTAATGTTATGAATGATTCATCACTGTTAAGTTCTTGTAGCTGATCATATTCTGTTGCAGACAATAACTGTAAAAAAATGCAAAAGCAATGTTAAGCCCTAATCATATGAGAACGCAAGTCATCGCAAGTTGGCAGTCAGAATTTCCGTGGCGGTCGTTTGAACACCCAAATTAACAAAATAAAGGTTTCGTGAGTGTTTTAAACAAGTTTTAACTTTGTCACGGTACATGATATTTTCGGGAAACTATTCAGAGCGGCTGGCTGAGATAGCGTGACTTGCGATGACTTGCGTTCTCGTTTGATTAGGGCTTTAAATTACTTATTCACGTTGTAAATGCCCATACAGCTCAGCAGCTCATTGTAGTTATTACTTGTTTTGAAAGGATTATTCAATGGTTACAAAATTCATTCTAGTAATGAGTAATTGAGCAACAACTACGGTACAACGTTAATGACCATTTTATGTTAAGGGACATGTACCAGACTAGTAATGCAAGTTTGAAAACCAAAATTATTTAACTGTATGAAAAGGGTGGAGCGATGTACCATAAAAACAATTTCCACTGCCCTGATTAGCATTGTGGGCTCTCTCCAGAAATAGCTTTTTTGTTACTGAAGCAGCACTGCAAAGTTACATATTTTTTTTGTTTTTGTACTTTTATATCACTTTTTCATATGACACACCATACCTTTTGGATTAAATCTTTCTTTTCACAATCATATACATCTTCAATGGAAGTGTATGCTGTGGATTTGGCTACATCTCCTGTGGTAATATAATAATAGTGGGACGGTGCAAGGTATGGAAAAACCGCAACCATGCAGAAGGCTGTGGGCAATGATAATTCCAAGAATCTTTGGAATTCCAGCTGCTAGGCACTGTTGGGTATAATTAAAGAGAACTCTATTATGTGGCCCTTCAAACATGTTAAAGCCCACTGAATCAATAAACTTTGCTTTGGCACCACTAAAAAACTCTTTTTTGACTCCTCCTGTGTCCAATGCAGGTTGACCATTGAAGTAAACTCTAAGAGGTCTTTTGGGATCAAATGATGGACTTTTGTAATAAACCAATGCATGATCTAAGATGTCATTTTCATCAACTCTCAGCTTAAAAGTTGCTCCTGACATCTGCTTAGCCAGTACTTCCATTTTTGATTTTATTCCTTTGACTTCATCATCATCATTATCAACCATATATAAGGTGTCTGTCTGCAAGACACATATCAAAATCATTCTCTAGTATTAAAAACAGATAAAAAAAATTCAAAAGATTATCAAAAATTCAAAAGAGGTCAACATAGAGCTCAATAAGCTTAAATGAGGTCAACAGCTGCAATATTATTACATTAGAAGATAAAATGCCACAGTTTGTAATAATTTTCATAAACTGTCAAGAATTGGTTTCTCATCAATCAAGTGAAAGATGAGATTGTAAAACAAGATTGCACAATAAAATAATTATACCTTCTTCACTAGTGACTGAACTTTGAGACAGAATCTTCTCAACAGCTTCTTCTGGTGTAAGAGAAGATGTAACAGCTTCTTCAATAATACGCTTATCTGCCAATGGAAACATTCCACATAGATGATTTTCAATATCTTTGTTGCTGTTGGAGTTTTGGTGAGGACTTGTAGATGTTGTTGGAATTTCTTTTCTTTTCTTTTTTCTTACCTAGTAATAACAAACATATAATTATATTATATGCATATATAATATAATATGCACATATTTAATTAATATATATATATATATATATATATAAAAATATATAAATGTGTGAAAAGGAAAGTGTGTGTATGCATGTCTCTATTTCTATATGCAGTTGTGCTAAAGTTATATTACTTACTGGCAAGCTGCACGCATCTCCTTCTTCAATCAATTCACTTTCTGATGACATCTCTAAAAAGCTTGTTATGAGTGGTTGTTCTTCATCACTGTCCTTTATTTCTTCCTTGGATGTGAAAAATTTCAAATCAAACCTAACACAAGGATCTTCTCATAGAAGGAGATAGGGTAACTAGGAAGAAGAGCACTTCATAAGGCCAAAAAAGAATACCTGGGTTTCCTATTTCTTTTTACAAAAACTTAGGTAGGGTAGGTTGGGTTTCTTTTTTCTCTTTTTTTATTTAGGTACCAACCCTACCTAGTTTCTGACCAGCAAAGTGCCAACCCTAATTTTTTTATTGCATAATTGATATTTAATTTTGGAATTGAGGATATTATTGTCATGCCTAAGGAACCAGAAACCTATATATTTTTGGCCTAATCATAAGTCATCTTTTACAAGTTTTTATGGTTTAGGTTTAGGTTAAGACCAGATTTTTTACAGTAGGGGTGATGTAAATATTAGAACAATTCTGTAAATATTAGAAAAAAAAACAAATACTCTTTTTGAGTAGGACCCCCTGCAAAAAAAATCACCTGGGCCCTTATGAAGTAGCCAGTCTGATAATTAAACATCTGCAAAGCACCCTGCCCAGCACCTGGCCCTGGAAACATAGGTGTACCAGTACAGGCACAAATTTGTAGAGGGGGCAGCCAAAAACTTGGCCAACTGAAACAAAAAGTGCTTACGGTAACTTTTTATATCATATGAAATACAATCTAATATCAGTGTGCACAATAGTTCATACAACATTACTTGCACAATATGGCATACTATAAACCTATATTATGTGCTGTAAATTTATGGTTTTAACTATAACCATTAATAACACAGGCTAGAATGAAATAATCAAATTGCCCAAGTCTGAGGTCACTGTTGCCTGACTTGACTTATTTTCTCCAACAACTGGGGGGCTGCAGCCCCCCCCCCCCCCCCCCCAAGCCCGTATGCCTGTGCCTGTAAAACACATTCAAGTATGGTAAATATGTCAATAATTTATGATTTATACCTTTACTGGACACTGAATGTCCACCAATGTTCTGATATATATGGGACCATTCCCAGTTATGTGTTTCAGAACTTTGCCAGTAAGTTCTTGGTTTGGTTGCAACTTAATAGGCATAATTTCTGCACCAATACTTCGAACAAATTCATACCTGCCAAAAACACGTTTTTTGTAAGCCTACAAATAGTATTGTAGTCACAATAAACTGGCATACATTTACAGGTAGATTTCAAACACATACTGTACTTCAAAAATAACTTACTGGATTCCTTCACCATTGAAAAAAAGGTGGTCTTCAAAAAGTTGGTAGATATCACAACGAAGCTGCCTTTCATCGCAATTTTTGTCAAATGACCATGCATCGATATACATTCCTTGGCTAATAAGTTTGGCCTTAGCCTTTCGTCGTGGAACTTCGACCCATTCTGGAGAAGGTAAAAGGCACACATCTTTAA
The DNA here is from genome assembly GCA_035771165.1 of Paragorgia papillata. NCBI lineage: Eukaryota > Metazoa > Cnidaria > Anthozoa > Scleralcyonacea > Coralliidae > Paragorgia > Paragorgia papillata. The sequence continues at coordinate 1,507,359 of JAWNZC010000320.1, forward strand.
ATACTGGCTCTGGTATCTTCGGGGGCTTCTTAGTCTTCGTTTCTGGAACAAACCGACCTGTACTAGAAGAGCGTATTGGCTGTTTCCCTTTTCGATTGTTGTTTATTCGGCTTTTTACATTACTGTAGTTGGTATGCACTCTGAAATTGTCAGAAAGAGAACTTCCAGCAGTTCCAGGCTGATGAGGTAAAGTGTATGAAGCTGATGGTGTTTTGTTGTCTCGTGGAATAGAAAAACTTCGCCGTAATTCTTCTTCCGAATTCGTGTGTTCACGTTCGCCCCCGTTGAACAGCCTTGATGGTCCTGGAAGATTGTTTAAGTTAGAAACCACAGCTCGCACAAGTTCTTGCAAGTTGTTTTCAGCGACCGCCATCTTTGCCATATGGTAATATGGCGCGCGAAAAGCATATAGCTTCCGCTCCATTTCCTTTCAAGTTTATACGTTTTTACTTCCGTTTCCTTTCAAGTTTATATGTTTTTACTTCCGTTTCCTTTCAAGTTTAAATTTTACATATTTTCGAGTTCAATCGACCATAGTTCATAATAAATCATTAACTATGAATCGGCAAAGTTTCAAGTTGAAGTACTTAGTTTTGAATTTCGTTAAATATGTTTTGATATTCAAGTATTGATATAGTTCAATGTCATTGCGATTCTTATTTTTTCGAGTTCAATTACCGGAGAAACAACTCAACCGGCACAGTTTCAAGTTGAAGTACTCAGGTTTGAACTTCGCTAAACATGTTTTGATATTCAAGTATTGCTATTTCAATGTCGTTGTGATTATATTTTCGATTTCAAATGAATTTTCACTTTTCATATTTTTGTCCGCAACGGAACCCCATAAGAAGGCCAAGAGCGACATGAAAAAGTTAACAGGTAAGGTAAACAGCATACTCCGAAGACGAAAACAACGCTCGAAGCTTAAAAATAAAGTGAACCAATAGCCATATAATAAATTCCTTATTAACCTCGTTTACTCGGTCTGTACGGGAAAGTATTTGCCTTCGGTTTTATCGCACAAACATCGCTACTTCGTCGCTCGGTCTGTACGAAAACCTCAGGCAAATACTTTCCCGTACAGACCTCGCACTCGGTTAATAAGTCCTTAATATTCATGACAAATGTATCCTTATACAGTACGTCCAAGCATTATTACTTTTACTAATATTACAACGTTCATATTTAGACATTGTTGTCACGAAAGTATTTATAAAGATAAATTTACCTCATTCACCTTTTTAATAGACCTTTTCACCAATAGCGGCGCCATCTTGAATTCGCAATGCATTGTGGTCTATCCAGGGTAACAAGCTTAATTAATCAAAAGTCTCAATGAGACGACTCACGGATACGCAAGCAAGCACAGCTAAAACCACTAGAAAATGCATTTGTTTGACAATGTAAAGAAATAGTGTAGTTCGAACCGTGAGTGTTCTTTTTGCCCAATACAGTTACAGTTGAGACATAATGAAATTCATTCAAATGACCTAGATGTATAATTTGGGGTATTTTTTTATGATATTGAGGATGAACAACAGTTGTCTCATTGAAATTGACAGCTGACTCAGTAATAGTAATTATACAATTCAAAGCATCAGCAACTGCCTGTACCATAAGAGCATCACACCAAGTGCCTTGAGCTGACATATCCTTAGTATAGTTTGCCCAAGACTTATCAGTAACACTGTCAATAAACTGTTCTGGATGAGCTTGAATATAATCAACACCTGCTTTCCTTACATTTAGATGATAATTAGGATTGTGATATAATTGGTGAGAAACGGCTTTAAAAAAGCAATCACCATTGCCACCAACATCAAGAGGCTTCAGATTTTTCAAAAGGAGCCTAGCTTCCAATGTTGACATAGGAAAGTCTCTTTTTGATTTTACTATGGAAAGTTTACTTGTGAAATTGTGTACAGGTTTTGTTTTAGAGGTTATGTTTGGAATGAGCTCTTGGGAAACATCTTGCACTACATCAAAATGCACGTTATTACTATTCTGAATGTAAATCGCATGGTTATCAATGGTAATGGCTCATTTAACATAGTTCTGGAAAATTTTGCCCACTTGTCATTATTACCAAATTTTGTATATACATAAATGTCTGTGCAAAATATAAAGAAGCTGCAGTTAATATTTCAATATCAGTTCCCCATACACCAACATTCTTCATTTTAGATGCTGTTAAATAATTATCTACAGAAGTACGAATGTGTGGTAATGAAATGAAGCATGAACAAATGTTTGCAATAGAACGAATGATCGACAACAGACTCGTGTAAACCGCAGAAACGGTGAAACAACAAGTGAACTACGAATTCATCATGAAACAACGGTTAAACTGCAGAAACAGTAAACATCAATACACTGATGGAGCTAGTATAATATGCTATTAAACGGCAAAAACACATGAAAAGAAATCAACAAACTCACCTAGTAGATAATTCAGAACAGAGCGCGCAAAGCAGGCTGGAGGATTGTATGCAAAAGTCGAGTGATAGCATATACTCCCAATACTCCTACGGAGTATCCGTGAGTCAAAAAGGTGATTGCGTAGTGTGGAGACACAATGAGGTCGTTTTTTCTTTATAAACACTTTCGTGGCAACAATGTCTAAATATAATCGTTGTGATATTGGTAAAAGCAACAATTCTCGGACGTATAAAGATAGATTCATGACAAATATACCCTTATACGTCCAAGCATTGTTACTTTTACTAATATTACAACGTTCATATTTAGACATTGTTGCCACGAAAGTATTTATGAAGCTAAATTTACCGCGTTGTGTCTCCATACTAAGCAATCACCTTTTTAATTAAGCTTGCTACCCTGGATAGACCACAATGCATTGCGAATTCAAGATGGCGCCGCTATTGGTGAATAGGTTCATTGCAATGACACGTTAAAGATGAGAAAATTCTTCGTGTATACTTTTTAAAGAATATAACGTTCTGCATTTAATACAACACAATTTCCCCCCCAGTGACGTTTAAACTTTTTTAAGGTTCTTGAACAGTTTGGTGAGCTTACTTTGAACGTGTTTGTTATGAGCATGGGTGACTATTTAAAGATGTTTCTTTCAAACCATCCCGATATTTATGATTTATTCGAGTCTTTGGAAGCCGCTATTCACGACAGCAGTAAACATCCAGGTTTGAGCCACGTATATCAACTTCTACTGCTAGATATTATATTTATTTTGTTTGCTTTCTTCCTTGCGTGCTTTCTTTCTTTCTTTCTTCCTTCCTTTTTTCCCTTCCTTTCCTTCTCTTCTTTCTTCCCTTCCTTCTCTCTTTCCTTCTTTCCTTCCTTCTTTCTTTCCATCTTTCCTTCCTTCTTTCCATCTTTCTTTCCTTCCCTCTTTCCTTCCTTCTTTCCATCTTTCCCTCTTTCCTTCCTTGTTTCCATCTTTCCTTCCTTCTTTCCCTCTTGCCTTCTTTCCTTCCTTCTTTCCATCTTTCCTCCTTCTTTCCATCTTTCCTTCCTTCCTTCCTTCCATCTTTCCTTCCTTCCTTCTCTCTTTTCTTCTTTCTTTCTTTCTTTCTTTCTTTCTTTCTTTCTTTCTTTCTTTCTTTCTTTCTTTCTTTCTTTCTTTCTTTCTTTCTTTCTTTCTTTCTTTCTTTCTTCCTTCTTTCCATCTTTCCTTCCTTCCCTCTTTCCTTCCTTCTTTCCATCTTTCCTTCCTTCCCTCTTTCCTTCCTTCTTTCCTTCTTTCCTTCCTTCCCTCTTTCCTTCCTTCTTTCCATCTTTCCTTCCTTCTTTCCTTCTTTCCCTCTTTCCTTCCTTCTTTCCATCTTTCCTTCTTTCCATCTTTCCTTCCTTCCTTCCATCTTTCCTTCCTTCCTTCTCTCTTTCCATCTTTCCTTTCTTTCTTTCTTTCTTTCTTCCTTCTTTCCATCTTTCCTTCCTTCCCTCTTTCCTTCCTTCTTTCCATCTTTCCTTCATTCCCTCTTTCCTTCCTTTCCATCTTTCCTTCCTTCCTTCTCTCTTTACTTCTTTCGTTTTTTTCTTTCTTTCTTCCTTCTTTCCTCCTTCCTTCCTTCCTTCCTTCTTTCTTTCCATCTTTCCTTTCTTTCTTCCTTCTTTCCATCTTTCCTTCCTTCCCTCTTTCCTTCCTTTCTTTTTTCTTCTTTCCTAGCACTCGTGTAAATCGAATGCGCGGAAAGGCAGTAGACTAGAGTAACCCGCTAGAAGGGTCAAACAGTACCTAATGCTAAATATTTCTTGAACTAAGGTCAATTAACGTTTTTGTTGTTTTGAATTCAGGTGGAGTTGTCGAGGAGACTATCAAAGAATACGAAGACTATATACCCATGGAGGTCTTAGAGACACAAGTAAAATTGGTAAGATGCCTTGAAAATTCGTTATTTTTGGCACTTATATTCAACAACTAGTCACCGAAGTCGACGTCTTGAATGGGGCACGGGAAAAGCGCGGAAAAACATTTCTGGTATTTCATATTACATACATACATACACACATATACAACTGGGTCATGACATAGCGGATATTGTTTAACAACCAATATCCGCAAAAACTCTTCTCAAAGACAATGCAAAAAAATACCAACTGGTCTGTGGCAACATTTAAAGATTATCTTGGAATGTTTAGGGCGGTTAAAGCAACAAACAGTAATCAGAAAAGACAACCGAAACACTTTATGTGACATAGGTTGACTTCAAGCCGTGTTTATCATTATTTTGAGTGTTATTCTATGTTGTTAAAGAATCATTTTTTAATATATTTACTGTCGATTGTTTCTTGTTATTCAAGGGGCGTTACATTCAAGGAATATTAAAAGTTAATAAATTTAATCCAAAGGAAGGATATGTTACACCGATGAGGTATTTTAAAAGCTAAGTACAACGTTGAGCTTTTTATATGATTAGAATTAAATTAATTTAATATAGATAAGTTTTGTGGAAACACCACGTAAAATATTTCTTTGCTAAGCTTTCTGCCTGTTGACTCATGCCTTCATCAGAGCAATAACAAGCTGTTGGTGCACGTCATTTATAAACTAAGCAACTGATCAATTAAATCACGTAAGAATACAATGGCGTATCACGTTAATTTTATTAATTAGAAAACAAATTATCTACCACGGTGAAACGGGTAGATATTACGAGTAAACAAAAATGGCAGTAGCCGTACCCGTAAACCAAACCCGGGGTATCTTAATGGCTCTATCGTAAAAAACAGCCCGCTCACGCAGCCAATCGAATTGCAGCATTACCTATAGGATTCCGCCCGCTCACGATTGATAAAAAAATAATATCAAACTATTTAGTGTACCACAAATTATTCTTTAGAAAACGAGTTCGGGTCCTCTCGAATATTTTTGCACTAAAACATTTATTTAAGTTTGTGTAATCAATAAGGAGACTTTCAAAAAAAAATATGTAGTTCCAATTTTTTTACCAAAGAAAAATTATGATTGTTTTTTTAAAAATTAGTCTCTTTTTTTTTTAAATCTGCAAATTGATTACTTAAACAAAAAGATATGTTTTAATGAAAAAAAAACCCAAATACGTTTGCGAAATAAATTAGATTAAATGTTAATTTTCGGTTATTTTGAAACGTCACTGCTGCATAGCAACTGCTGAACACTTCATTTATTGACAGAATTTGATGCTCTGAAAATAATTCTACGTATAACTTTAGGTTCGTTCATTTTCTAAGCTTGAAACTTGCGCATTTTCTATTTTTTAGAAACAGTAGGGAGCCGCCACTATTTAGTTACAACGAAATCGTTTTCACCTGACGTCACGTCCGCCATCGTGGTTGATTCGTTGATTTGCCAACACTGTTGACATACCGCTCACCGCCAAGTTTGTTTTGGCAAGGGTATTGGAAATTTATTAGAAATCAACCAAGATGGCGTCCGATGTCACGTGATTGCAACCGATTTTCAGTAGTTCTTCAGCAGCGTATGTGAATGAATAAACTGCTGTGAAGAAACGTTTACCGTTTTTTTCTCAACAGCAGTGATTCAACCTCATTTGAACTTAGTCTCTTGAACATTGTTTGTTTGAGAAGTTATATCATGCAGTCGAAAGCTGCTTACTATCTGATTTGTTAAAAAAATCATCTATCGTATTCTTTTTTCAACACACTTCGCGGTGGTTTTAATTAAATCGGATAATTACCAGCTTTTCTTGTAAGTTATATTAACTTACGTATTTTTTGTTTGTAGTGAGAGCCTATCCAAAGACAACGAAAGATTACAAGACATATTGATTCCTTCAATGGGATCGAGGTAAAATAATTTAGAGTGTTGTTTGCTGTGAAATTCATAACTATGTTAGGATAACGATTTTGCTTTTTTTATATAAAACATTGCCAATACAAATTATACAGTTGATTGGCGAATTCACCATTATCTATTCGTCGGTAGATATTGAGTAACAAATTAAGTATCAGTTTTTGTGTGGTCTTCAAGTGTTACACGTTAAAATGGTTTGTTTTCAGCTAGTAATTGATCAGACAGTGTGCTTGGTAGAAAGGCATTGTTTGGTTTATATGAGGGATAGAAACGCTAATCTCAATATTACTGGGGGGGGGGGGGGGGGGGGGGGGGGGTTCCGTCTACAAAAATGAGGCCACCAATTTGGAGTAGCAAGATAACCGTGACTAGACTTTTGGTCAACAGAAAGCACATTAAAACCTGAACCTGGACCTTTGACATTGAAATTGACCGTGAACTTTTGAACTTTAACCTTTGAACATTAACCTTTGAACTTGTTAAACCTTCGAACTTGGACCTTTGAACTTGAATTTTTGAACTTGAACCTTTGAACTTTGATATTTGAACTTGTTGAACCTTTGAACTTGAACTTGTACTTGAATTTTTGAACTTGTACATTTGAATTTGTACCTTTGAACTTGAACCTTTGAATTTAAACCTTTGAACTTGAACCTTTGAACTTGAACATTTGAACTTTAACCTTTGAATTTCAACTTTTGAACTTGAACCTTTGAACTTGACCCTTTGATATTTGACCTTCGAACTTGAAGTTGAACCTTTGAACTTGAACCTTTGAAGTTGAACCTTTGAACTTTAACCTTTGAATTTGAACTTCAACTTCAACTTGAACTTCAACTTGAACCTTGAACTTGAACCTTTGAAGTTGAATTTTTGAACTTTAACCTTTGAACTTGTTGAACCTTTGAACTTGTTGAACTTTTGAACTTGAACTTTTGAACTTGGACTTTTGAACTTTAACCTTTGAACATTAACCTTTGAACTTGTTGAACCTTTGAACTTGGACCTTTGAACTTGGACCTTTGAACTTGAACTTTTGAACTTTAACCTTTGAACTTTAATCTTTGAAGTTGTTGAACCTTTGAACTTGGACCTTTGAATTTGAATTTTTGAACTTGGACATTTGAATTTGTACCTTTGAACTTGAAACCTTTGAATTTAAACCTTTGAGCTTGGACCTTTGAACTTGAAGCTTTGAACTTTAACCTTTGAATTTGAACTTTTGAACTTGAACCTTTGAACTTGAACTTGACCCTTTGATATTTGACCTTCGAACTTGAACTTGAATCTTTGAAGTTGAACCTTTGAAGTTGAACCTTTGAACTCTAACCTTTGAACTTGAACTTCAACTTGAACCTTTGAACTTGA
>JAWNZC010000320.1:1520000-1525000 GCA_035771165.1 Paragorgia papillata
ACAGGCCTTTACATTTGGCAAGAGGAAAGATCAGACATGTGATTCATTCACTTCGTGCGGAAAAGTCTATTGGACATCAATTTTTTATGGACCAACGAACAAACGAATTCATAGAGCAAAGTGAAATTGTTGTATAAACTGCCGAGGTTTTTGGTGTCGGAAAACTGAAGTTTCGAGCGGAGCCCTTCACTCACATTTCACTCTGATGAACGGGGCTCCGCTCGAAACGTCAGTTTTTCAATACCAAAATCCTCGGCAGTATATCACATTTTCACTTCGCTCTGTTCAAAGCACTGCCCACGCAGCACTCTACTTTTTACAGCAACGAATTCATAGGCAGAAGTAGATGCAGTCCTAAAAGGTGGTGCCGTGTCTAATAGAGAGCTTAAGGATATTAGGCGTTTTTGAGACACGGATGGTGACCGGAAGAACAGGAATACAATACAGAACTACTGAACCACGTATTCAGTTTGAAAATACTTTTTTTACCCAAAACAAAGGCTATGAATAATCACATATCTAAACTGTTAGCTTATAAGCTTAAATTTCATCTTTATTCCTTTATTTTATATTGTAATGTAATGAAATTATCCCCCTAAAAATACAAGTTTCAGCCTACTTTAAAAGTATGTCTCATTGTAGTAAAACAACGATGACAGGCCTCAACGTTCTAGAAGTTCCCGCGTCGTCTCAAGAACGTGAAAATGCTCTCAGCAGGGACGGATCTAGGAGAAAATCTGACTGTATCGTATTTGTGATGACACCAAAGTTAGGGGGGTCCGGGGGCATTCCCCCTCGTCAAATTTTGAAAATTAAGACACCGGAAATGCGATTTCCTGCAATCTGAGGGAATGTTTAGACAAAATACAGCGGCACGCGCAACTTAAATTTTTCATGAATATAAATAACCAAAAACGACAAATTAAAGTTAACTTGTATTATAAAAAGTTTAGTAATAAATATTGTCAACAACTAAAACTGTTTATGTTACTGTAGATTATTTAATACTCAATATACAGGTCAGCCTACCTATATCGGCAAGCTATCATACTTTATATTCCCAGACATCTACTTTTATATTCCCATTCTAAATGCATGGGTTACTTGGACATTGTAACATTACTAGCAAATAATTATACTCAGAATTGCACATTCTAAATGTGTTAATGCCATTGTGATCAAAACGATGATGACACAGACACTAGTATACAGAGAGGTTCATGATGTTTTAAAATTAACGACAACATTTAATACAACTAAATTAATGATATTTTCAAAAGCATATCAGAACAGCAACTATCACTCAGTACTTTGCTTTACGCCGACTCGAGTAAGTCTTCATTTTAATGTAAATCAATACACACAAGTCAAGGACAGTCTCAGTCACTCTCATTAGCATACTCCAAATTTAGTGCATAATATTAGTAGCTAAAATATTTATTATTCATGAACTTTATACCTCACTGGGTGCTGATTTGAAGAGCGCGATTCCTGGCTGCGAGGGAACTGTAGCTTCACAAAATTAGACACAGCAAATTCGGCTGTAAGACACTTCTCACAATACGCTTAAGAGGGAGTAATCTACTCGCCTTTTCCTCCGGAGAATAACTTCCATTATCCAAGACACGCAAGAGCTGTTGTAGAACAGTGTTGGACGCCATGGTGAGTTAGAGGCCGCTTGCCGCTCGTAAAGTTGCATAAAACTAAATCACATCACGCCGTAATCATATTTAGATCGTCGGAGACTGCTCCGATACAGTCAACTGTATCGGAAGTGTGGAAGCTGCGGCAAAACGTGACCAAAATCAAGCATTTTGATTGGTTTGATACAGTCAATGACGACTCAACTGTATCAGATACAGTCGCTACAGTTACTATATTTAGCACAACTGTATCAATCGTAACCTAATCGGGAACACATCGCCAATTAAGAATCGAGACGAGAGCGCCTTTTGCGCGATGCTTCACTGGCAAGGAAACGCAGGCTGGTGGGGATGCGCTTACGGGCAATTTTTGCGGGCTAGCGAGAATTTCCTACAGAAAAGTGCGAGTTCGTCTCGCTGGTCATAGAACAGAACTTATTTTAAGCTTTGAAAAATTGCGCACATTAACATCAAAGAATTTGAAAATGATGTTGCTGAACTTTGAAAAAGCTACTTGTGAAATGTAATTATTCGAATTTTAATTTATTTTAATTAAATTATTAAGTGAAAATCTGACTGTATCATACGATACAGTTGATACAGTCTAGATCCGCCCCTGCTCAGTGACGTCTTGTGTAGAACGACGACGGCGTTCACTTTGCTCTCGGAATTTTAAATTGCTCATTATCATTGTTTTGAATGAAAAATGCTATTGAATTACAACGCCGTGCGTGGCTGTAAAACGTCTGTTGCTTAAGCTCTCTAATGATTCCGAACGAACGAACGAACGAACGAACGAACGAACGAACGAACGAACGAACGAACGAACGAACGAACGAACGAACGAACGAACGAACGAACGAACGAACGAACGAACGAACGAACGAACGAATGAATGAATGAATGAATGAATGAATAGGAGAACCAGGTCCAGTCTTAAAGGACAGTGAACGAATTCGTCCGCTACCTACAGTATGTACTTCATGTGAGCAAATACGTGTGTAGGTGTTCAAATGTGCATCTTGTTATTGGTTTTAGGTCCTCGTAGTTCCATTTGACTACCGCATTCCTAAAATCCGCATCAGCACAACACAAATTGAGAAACTCAAGAATGATAGGTGAAATATCTTTCTTTATACAACAACCTCATAAAACAATTAGAGATGAGCCGATTACGAAAATTGCCGATTACTGAAGCCGATTATTTGGTGGCCGATTAATACAAATAATCGGCCGATTAATCGGCATATGCCGATTAGTGCTACGTTGTTGGTTACCAGTCCCTGCGCAGTTTCGCAATGTTGTAGGGATTGCTAAATTGCAACAAGATTTTGAAATATAACAGAAATGTTTCATGATGATTAGTTTTGCGTGTTTTGAGAATCAATTTCGTTTTGTTTATCCGACTTTCAGTTTTATAAATCGGTATGCGCTACGCTATTAGTATTTGGCAAATTGTGATGTAAAAACAAAATATTATCCGCTTTATGTGGTGCTAGCCTGTTTTGTTTGTCCGTGGAAATGTTCCCTGCCTCGCTAAACATACGCTCTGAATAAACACTTGAATTGGGATGCTCAGATACTTCAGCACAACTTTAAACAAGTTGGAATAAACAAGTTTCTTTGCTTGCCACCAAACATAAGGGCATGCTTGCAATGGCTGTAGCGGAAGGGCGAGAAAGGCGTCGATCTCTTCTTCAACTTTGTGGCTGGCGTTGGAAGTGCTGTCGCTTGACCCAACAATCTCGTCGAAGCAAGACCATAATGGGTCTTGACGAGGTTCAGTGCTGCAGCTCTTTTCCTGGGTTGAGATGTTCTCGGTCGTGACTACCTCAACTGGTGAAGATCCTTTGCCATTTTCTCGTGTTGGTTTTAAAATTTAAACTTTTATAAAAAGCATTTCACAAATCTTTTGACAGACTAGCGTTCCGAAGTTCCGGTTCATTGTTTCCGAAGTTGGCGACAAACATTGCAACTTTGTTTTGATGCTCGCTATTTGATCGGCTGCTATACGTAACGAATTTGCGGAGTTCGTAAACTTTATGGCAAACGTCTGACTGCGGAACTCTTCCATCAAGAGTCATCGTTCATGAAATGATTAAAAGCTTTATTTGAGACATGCGCCGATTATTTTGCCGATTATTCAAAATAATCGGCCGATTACCGATTATTTTAAATTGGCCGATTAATCGGCTTTGCCGATTAGTTTCCGATTAATCGGCTCATCTCTAAAAACAATGTTTTAACTATTCTGTTTAAAGTCAACTATCCATCATTCCAAATAGTGAAATAAAAGTAGCATGCTGCGTAGGCAGTGTTGAAACAACAATCGAAATATAGTAAGGTTAGATAAACTGCCGAAACAGAGAACGTAGGAGTCTAACGTTTCGAGTGAAGGCCCTTCGTCAGAGAGAAATGTGACATTCTTTATCTTTAGGAGTATTTCCAGGTCAGTGGAAACTAGCTGATATAACTCCAGTTTTCAAAAAAGATGATTTCTCATTATTTTCAAAATTATAGACCAATTTCTTTACTCAGTATTCTTTCAAAAATCTTAGAGAGGTGTGTTTTTAATCATTGCTATGTCCACATCTCTCCTCAGTTATATCATATGCAACATGGTTTCTTGTAACGTAGATCAACTACGACCCAACTTCTTGTGGTTTATCAGGAGATTATTGAAGCTCTAGCTAAAGGAAAAGAAACTGACGTAATTTATTTGGACTTTAGCAAAGCTTTCGATAAAGTTTCACACGTCTCTCTTATTAGAAAATTATCTCACTTCGGTATAACTGGTGACTTATTACTTTGGTTTACAAGTTATCTCTCCGACAGATATCAACGAGTTACCCTGCAAGGACTTTATTCTGAAAGTCTGGAAATCTTTTCTGGTGTCCCACAAGGATCCATTCTTGGGCCGCTTTTGTTCCTGGTCTATATAGACGACCTGCCAGGATACATTAAACATAATTCTAGGATTGCTTTATTTGCTGAGGACTCTAAATTGTACAAGACCATCTTAAAACCATCAGATTCAAATGCTCTTCAAGATGATCTGTCCTGCCTCTCTGATTGGTGTAGTGACTGTATGGGACATGTCCTTTAATACATCGAAGTGTAAGACTCTTAACGTCTCTAAAAAGAAATCTCATACTGTACGGAACTACCAGCTCTGCAATGACTTATTGGATACTGTTAGCGAGATCACAGACTTGGGCATTACCATCAACGACAAACTGTATTGGTCATCGCATATCGAACGGATATCCTTACAAGCTAACCGTACTTTGGGTCTCGTCAGGAGACTAAGTAGGGACTTTCTAGACGTTGAAACCAGAAAACTCTTATACTGTTCAA